>KN716489.1:66993-84178 GCA_000816705.1 Dictyocaulus viviparus | reverse complement strand
ATTTCATCTTTATTACACAGTCTAACTCAATAACAACGTCCATTACTTTTAGCTTTCATGGAATTCATTTTTTGATGGAGAACCTTTTGAACTTCTTCTTTGCTCGGATGAATTGCTTTCGATTTCAGACGATAATTGTTATGACGGCGTTTTTCGACAAGAGCTTAAGACATAAAATTGTTTTATTTTTATTATACTAGCATGTGTTTCTATCAGTTTAGTTTTTAGAATGAGTCATGAATAAATATGACTAATAACTCACGACCGAGATTTCTGCAAAGAGTTTTTGAGTGATGCATTTGTCGTGCATTGCATAACCAACCTCGTTTGCAGTTCTCATCACAATCACTTATACCGTCAAATGTTGAACGACGATAATAATTTCTGAATGATTTCATTAATACATCGTAGGTTATAAGTAGAATATATACAAATAAACATTCTAACTTCCTATATTTGTCAAAAAGTACATCATCCGTTCGCATTCTTTCAATCATTTTATTCCATTCCGCTGGTGATTGTGATTTAAGTCCTAGAAAATGCTTGAGATCATAATGCTACATTAACCTCAGTGATAAGTTATATCCAGTAAGCTTTCTATGTAGATATTTTTATATCAGTTCTGTCAAGTTTTTTTTTAATAGATCCCATAAGTAATCAACAGTTATTTTAACTAAAATCTACCATATTCTTCATTAACACTGGAATAAAGCTGCTTCCATTGTGGATTTTGAGGGTTTTCATTTGCCTCTGTCAGATTCATATACCACTCTTCAAAGTCGACCACTTGCTAGAACTTAAAGTAGCTGAGTATTGTAACAATTGATGGAAATCAGCATATACTGCCTCACATAAGATGATCCTTGATAAACACCGTCAATGGTGTAAATTCGATATGCAGGGAAAAATTCCGAATAAGTAGTAAAAGACGGCGCTGAGTAGACAACGCTCGTTGGACGACTTGAGGATGATTGCGGATCCTCATAGGTAATGTAGAACTCCTCCGAGTGGCTATGACCAAAAAATTGACCAACGACTACGTTTTCAAATCTGAAATGGAATCAAATCAGCTTTAAATGCTAAAATGAAGTAAACTTCTATGTATAAATTCAATTATCATTTTCATTGAAATGGACGACTCCACCGTCAACTGACTAGCCTTCTGCTTAAGTACATATTTTTAAGCTGTTTGGAAATTGGAAGTTATATTGGTAATTTTAAGGATTATGAATAAATTGAACTCCTACACTAGATCACCCTACACTGTAGTTATATACTACTACCTTAACATATTTCAATTAAGTACTGAGATAATTCTCATCAGCACCTGTTGATTACTCTGTAGTAATTGATTGCCCAACCTTCTAAAGCCTCGCTGTCTGCACCAGGAATATGAGACAAGATATGTACCTGAATAATATGTGGGATTTTTTTTTTCTTCTCGCCTAATATTTACCATTATGGAAACATCAGACATTCGACTATTTCCAAAATTGAAAAACATAAAGGAATGGAAGATATATTGAAACAATGTGCACAATATTTTATGAGTTTTTCATTAATGTGCCCTCACACGATCACCAGCAAGTTCGGCATCGTGCAACTGCCTTATCAGCCATGTCATCGTTCCATCAGGATCCGTTTGATTCACGTAAAGAAAGCTAAAATTAGCTGTTTTCAATCCATATATGCCCTCAATAGTCCTCAGAGATAATGAAAAACAGTTTTTCTTTTGTAAATGGATTCGAACGTTAATCAAGCTGTTGCCGATATAAAATCGAACTGAATTCACAGCTTAAAGAGAAAAGAAACCAGTAACGTTTAAAACGTACAAGTTAATCGCATCACCTCCAAGTACATTATTTATCGAAATCAATCGAAGACCAGGATAAATTTTCTTCATATAACATCCCATGCTGAAATAAAAATACTTTATGACGTAAATAAAACATTTTCAAAATAGCCTACTATTTCACGGTTTCTATTTGATCCTTAGGCAACCAATCTGACCATGCATCAGCCATTGTGTTATAAAGCCAATCCATATGAAATCTTTCAGGAGTGAAATGTGGAGCGAAACTAAAGCGAATGTTATACGTGAACGAATACGTCAGTCAATAAATTAATTATAAATTTTGCAATAGAAATCACTTATCAATAGGAACTCCTTCATGATTTCCAACAGAGAAATATGTAGGGACATTAGGCAGATATCTGAAATATTGATTGCTTGAAATTCTATCTGAAGTTATGTAAGATTATCGATTGACGTGAAATACATTTACAATATCTGTATTCATAACTAACAGTTTAATACTATCTGTGATATTTTTTAGAATAGCAATATGTGACTCCTGCTTATAATTCCAAACACTGTGTGAGGTAAGATCACCGGTAACCATAATGTAGTCGAGCTGAAATACTTATCAGTTAGCACAGTTTCTTATTTTCTTGTAGCAATTCGTACTGAGAATTGAGAGAAAGAAAAATTCATTCATAAAGGCAACATTTATTATTCATTATTCATTTATTCATCAAAATCTATCCTACAGCGAATGAAACTACACAAATCAGAATTGAGGTGATAAGTGATTATTAGAGGGTTGACAATGAGTGACCGATTGGTACAAAGCCTTGCCATCGTCTACGTGTCTAAAATAAAAGCTCGTACCATCGAATCTCCTCATTTACTCTACTATACATAAATAGATGTCTACTCTATTGTAGATAAATTGATAATTGTTTTGTTGTTTTGCTCTATACACGAGTAGATAAACATATTGACTACTTCACATTAGCTGTTCCCTCACATATAAATTAATATTAAAGTAGGAAATATTCTAGAAAAAACAAAGACGCATTCTACCTATGTCACTAGAGAATCAGTTTACTTTCAACAGCCTCAGTGAGTTAAAGCGTCTCGTCATTGTTTTATTAATTTACCTCTCAGGTTACTGTATGGTACGATCTCATGTTATAAGCATAAATAAGCTTATTCATTGTTTATCAAACAAATCTACTTTCAAAACATACGTCTTTATGATTTTTTTGAATAAATTTCAGCATGTTGATAAATAACCAGTATGGAGCGTCACAGTTACCGACCATACCCCAATATCCTGCCGGCAATTGAATGTCACTTGTTGACGAACTCTGTAGAATAAAATTTAATAAAATATACTTAAAAAAACGTAAACGTCATTACATTGGATTGTTTTCAAGAACATAACGATCGATAGAGTATTTTTGTCATAGTTGATTTCTTTAAAAACATTTATCGATCTAACAGAACCGTTAAACTCTCCTTCCTCTTAAGTACGAAAAATGATGACATCATTTAATTTTACACAATTTTCTTCAAAATTACTGTAATTTTCAAAATTTCTGCCTTGGGTGGTCACATAGTGAACTTTATATCTTTCTATAAATATTTATATATTTCTTTCTAAAATAAAATATTTACATTACGGCCTTGTTGAGGTCGACAGCATTGAGCCTCCGAGCATTTTGTTTCCATTCCTGGTGTATACATCATATCCAGATGAATATCAGTTAAATGTAACACTCGAAGTGTTGGTTTACCAGCCTTCAATAAAAAAACTACCCTCAAATTTTCAAAGGATTTTTTTCCTCGAAGTTCATTGAAACGAAAAAACTTAGATGACTGAATAATGCTTAATAAAAAAAGTGTTCACCGACACAGGTTGTTTGAGGATTGGAGTAGGTTTTCCTTCAGGAAGTGGAACACTCCATGTAGAGTTAAAGGGATTAATAAGTTTACCGCATTCTGTAAAAGATTTTATTAAAATTGCATAATTTTGATTACACTCATTCTGGAGGAAATCCAAAAAACGGTATGATGAAAATTATGTTTGCTCGACATAATATTTACTGTTTTCATTTCACACCATTTATAAAATCACATACCGCTTAGAAGTAAACCGCATATTTGATGAGGCTCGACGATCACCTCTCCAATCACATACGTGAATTCATCCTAGAATAATTGTAAATATGTCTAGGACAACAATAGAAAACACTTTTTAGTAAAGCATCATTTTAAATAATGTTTTAATTGCTTTTTCTCACTTCTTCCCCACTTTCCCTCAACAATATCAAATTAATATTTGTCCCAAACTCATTCATTAGATAATCTGACAATTTAACTCATTCATATGCCTCACGAAGAAGACATTCTAAATCGTAGTTGAATAACTCGTTGAACTTTTCACTCGCTCCAGATCTCCTATTTCATATGCCTACATCGCCTATGTCTACGAAATGTATACACCATTTATTTTATTAATAATATTTTTTCCAATGAATCTTCATCGTTTTTAATAATCTTTTCGAATTTTCAAACGATAATAAGTAATTGAAGACGAAAAATAACAACTTGCCTTAAATTCACCAACGATTCCTTGACATACGAAGTGATCTTCAATCTTGAAAACCTCACAGACGAACAATGCCAGGTCGCCTAGAAGTTCATCTACATCATATTGTTGTGATCGTAATAACCTGATCTGGAAGATCTTCAGAAAAAAGAAGTTGAAACAAATACTCGCTTCGCGCAAATATCCAAGGGAATATTTTGCGCTTGGCTTTTGATGGTGCTTAAGAAGAATGGTATGCATGAAATTATAAATGACTGACGAATAATACGGCATGTACGTTCCGAATGCCACCTGATAAGTACATGCAGTACATTAAAGATTTGTAACCTGAATGTTATATAGGTTAGGGCCTTTATTTCTTCTCTCACAATCCGATAAAATGAAGGTAGCTGTTAGCACGTGATTGTCTCAGACTCTGGAGAAAAAAAAAGGAGGTCGGAAAAGTTTGAAAAGGCTTTGTAGAAAGAAGGCTTCTCAGTCACGTTTCCATTCGGACATCGTTAAGTCTTTTATTTATACGTCTGTGAAGCGTATAATGAAATTGATGACCATCAAAATTGTGACGTGCCCAAAACACTATTTATAAAGGTAGTAAAATAAAATCTATTTTGACTTATAAAGATTTGGAGCAAGATTAACACCTTGTTAATGTTAGTGTTCGAAAAACGGAAAGCAATCTGGAGATAATGATTTTGAAAGAGGAAAATTATTGATCTCGCCTCCTATATTCCTTATAGTTTTAGTTCAACAGATATACGTAGACTCACATGGTTGGTGACTTTTAATTTTATGACTCACCTAAACATTCTTTAGTTGCTTTGCTACCCCATGTATCATGAAGTAGTTGCACAGCGAATTTACAAGTTTGACATCCAATAGAAGCGTTAGCTAGAAGTTAATTCAATTGTTAATACGTTATTGGATTATACTGATTTATGTTGATCACTAGAATTTTTACTTCGATCAGTTTAGATCGGTCATTTTACATTATGATATGCGAATCATTTAAGTGAGATTCACTATAGTCATTTTCTTGCATCGTAATCGTTTCAATCGGTTTTGTAACTAACAAACATACTTATTTAATATAAATTTAATAAAAAATAGAATTTTTTATGTACTAGCATGTCAGCTGTCATATAAAGTATTACCTTTGCTAGATAGAAGAAGTATTAATAAAGCAAGACGATTCATTACTGATTGTTGCATAACAGTATCATATCAGCTGACGATAAATCACCGTTCACTTTTTTTTCTCTTCAGATAAAGCTATTAAATGAATCATTAACAAGATAACGTCTACATTCTAAGCTGCTTATCAAAATGAATTTTACTGTTGTTTTTTGATCTTAAGAAAAAGCACAGTAATTTGTATTCTACTACATGTTCAATGCCATATCAGTGTCTCATGAGTTCGAAAGTACTTTAACGACTCAACTTCTACATGAAGCACCGCTCAGAGCAATGTAAAATCAATATTGACAAACATACTGTTAAAAAGTGAATAACTCGAAGGAAATAAACCCGTATAAACTTGTTAAGCATGGAAACTGATAAATGCTTTCAGTAATGACGTAAGAATGCCACAGCAGACATTTCATTGAGACTTCATAGAGGATATTTTTGTAATATTAGGACCTTGACTTATTGACATTTAAGATGAGCTTTCCATCAATATGGTAAAACAATCAGTGAGAGGAGATAAAATTTTCAACTAAATAGAGCCTCATAAAATGAAGAAATTAAGGCAAAAGCTTCTATCTGTAATGCTTAACGGAAAACTGATGATAGAAAAAAAGGCATAAGGCACCGTAATTTTGTAACAATTGCTGTCCGGAGATATAAAACAACTATTTATAAAATGTGACAAAAACATTAGTCTACTTGTCCATTATCGATCTTGTCAGTTCATACGCCCCATTTCAAACATCTTTCCATTTTGACTATAGTTATAAAAAGAAATCTGCTCCATCATTTGCTATCCACAAAGAGGCGCCACTGATAAGGTTGAATACGATGCATTCTGGATCATTCGCAAAAAATGATTCGCAGCAAACCTCTTTTCTCAAATTCCTTCTTCAAAGCTTTAACGCAATAAGACAAACGAACAGTTACAAAATTATACAATAAGGAAATTCTTCAATTCATCATACATCAGCAGAGATGAATCATAAAATCTCATGAGGCATTTAAGTTCAAGTTCTTGGCGACACCTTGATTGACCTTACCTACGAGAATAATGATGGATTTATTAAAGAGCTGTATGTTCATTGTGCTATTTCGATAGCCTTTGTCTAGTATGCTTGAGCAAAAAGGGTTTCAACACTTTATTGGCAAACTTTGACAGCACTTGTTTCGCTTATACCTCATCTAAACTTTGTCGCAGTTTGTGAAGCGGAAAACAAACGATACCTGTGAATATTTCAAGCAGGCTTTGCTTAGCTTAACCGGAATATGAAGTTAGGATGCCGACAGGAATCGAGCTTATATGACTTATTGAGTTTATTAATATAAATCTGACCCCGTTAAAAAGATGACTCCCACCATGTGCTTCATAAGGTTCTTGCAGGTCTAGTATGTTTAGATTTCAAAAATGTCATATGACCTACAAATAGCTTCCGGGCATCTGCTCCAACAAAGTCAGCGTTGTGTTGCTTTGCCTAGAAACACTACAGCTTTTGACACAATTTACACAAATTTAAGCGATAATAAGCCCTCGAGGTAGAGTACACAGTCGATTAGACTACACTATCGAATATTTATTGTGATCAGGTAGTGGTTTCTAGTTTATTTGAAGGAAAAATTTCCTCGTTTTAACCATAAACATTTGAGTTGCTTTCAATCTGATTATGTTGATGCACTTAATGTGCAATTCATTATGAAACGTTTTTCAACAATTTGAATCCTCAGGAATTGACGCATGATTATTTGTTAAGTGGGAATTCTTTAATTATTTTCCGTGAGGCTTTTCCATAATGAACAAATCATCGTACTGTGTTTGTATATCACCTGGTAGAAATGCATTCAAGTTCTTCTGCTATTATTTTCTTCTCTGATACAACGTAGTAGAGCTCTGTATATCAATAAATATCAAACAGTTAGGAAAAGATAAAGGAAATACACAACAGTAGTAGTTTATTCATCATGCAATTCACATAAAATCAGAAGATTGACTGTAGCGCGCTCAAGTATTAGAAAAAAAATGTTGTTTTATTATGGTCGATGTAATTGATCATTTATTTTTCAGTAGAAGGCTACATCATGTTGTAAAAATGGCTATGATTTGAACGGCAGTTGATGTCCTGAAAGTACTGATCGTGGATTGATAATACTTTTTGGACGATGATTATATGTTCGTAACGTATAATTAACGCATATAAAACGAATACAAGAAAAATTAGTAGCATAGCAGCTTTGTCGTAGACATTTGAAGATAAAAATTTCGCTTGTCCATATGACTAGTATATGTTTGATTATCTGTTTGAGATTTATGCTTCAAATTTAGTTTCTAGATGTTTCATAAGTTGTAAATGAATAACATGATTCAATAATGTGGAACTTGGTTAATATTGCGCGACATCATCACTTATTTGTCATCGCTGACGAATTCTGTTCGTCTGTTAGATTGCAATCATGTAAACTCAAGCGTTAATTGTCTTCTTTTACATTTCCTCCTAACTGTAGAACTAAATACTCCCATTACATAATTGAATTGTTTGATCTTTCATATGTTTGTGACGCATAATTAACTGTTCCGTGAATTGAATTTTGTATTGTTGCTTAGATCGTATAGCATCTAATAAGGTAAATGTGCTAATTTTGGGATATATGCGAATTCCTCACGTGTTTAGATTAAGGTCGTCGTCTGTACTGCTCTTTAGCGCTTAACATCTGCTTGTGTTTTAGACCGACAGTTTTTCTGCTCTCATTTCTATGTTATGTTATTCTGGTCATTCTATTTTTCATATCATGTTTTCAGCTTTTGCTTATGGATCCGCTGTCTACAGCGGAATACGCTGGAAGTAGACGTACAAGTTGGGTTGAATTCGATGAAATTTCAATGGCAACTCCAGTAACTGGTCAGCTTTCATCTGACGAAGAACAAAGGTTTCCTGCAATTATTGAAAACATTGACAAACGAAATGGTATTATGAAAAAGGACCTACTTGATCACGAGGATATCGAAAATGGAGTAGGCAGTCCACTTCCAAAAAGAGAACTTATAGCTGGTGAAGTCGTTTTTGATGTTTTCATTAATTTATTTGGAAGTATTAGATAAATAATGAGTAAAAATATATAAAACAGGATCAAGAATGGCTACAGCAGAAATGATAAGTTGTTTGAAGTAAAATGCCGCACATTCTGAGACACCATTTTTCAAAAAATCCCCTGTAATTATTTCCTCAATCATAATGTACCACAAAAGACAATACGAATGCGTGTTCAACATTAATGCAGCTTAACATTTTTGTTGTAATTCTCTTATTTGTGTTTTTATTCCTATCTGAATTGTGTACTATTGTCTTATTTCCTAATGGACTATGTAGTGAGGGGTTCTTTCTTATCTTTCTTTCTAATTTGCGAATCGTACAGATCCGTCTGCTCTTGGTCAAGCACCAATTCTTGAAGCTTCGCAAGAATTTCATGGTAAAAGCAATGTAATTTCGACGAACAACATAACTCCACGTGTTGGCATTCAGCCTATTGGGAACAATCGTTTTGGTTTGTAATATATTTTTCCGCTATTTAGCTTATTTTGAGAAAATAAATCATTTCGCCTACAGTTAATGGTAAAATTGTTGCTACCATTTATCCGGAGAACACTATGTGCGCTTGGATAATTCCACCACGGTATGATCCTTACGCCATACCGTCAGCTTTGACCGCCGAAGGCCATTCCGTAGGTTGCGAAGTTTTAACTTTTTTTCAAACTGCTTTTCTATCCTTTTAAGAGTGATTGTAGGTGGCTGCAGAAAATTTTGTCACTGCTATGGAACTGATCACGAATGACTATCGATTCAGAAGGTAGGTCGATTTCTGCATTATTGTTGGTTTTTAAGTTTGGAAGTGCAGGAAAGTGAAATGTAAAGATATTATCTCCGATTGTATATTTCTACTTTACAAATTGTTATAGAAAACGTGCCATCAGACTCGTATATAAAGTAATACAGTTAACGGAATTTGTGTTAGATTTCAAAATTTTAGTGTAGATTGCCTTCCCTTCTGAAGAATTTTGCAAATATTCCAGTAATGAGAATATTTACTGTTTCCTACTAGCTAAATTAGATTTGCATAAATCTTTGTGCACCTTGTGTTGCTATGGAAATTATTGTATCAAACTAATTTAGATCAGTGTACAGTAAGATTTCTGAATTATATATAATCTTACCAATAAATATTGTAATTAAGGTATGTGTGAAAGTAAAGGTTCCTTTTCTTTTATTCTCAATAATCCTGATTTCAGTTTCTCGTCCTTATATTCTCGTATAGTGGCACTTTGGATGGCATTATCCATAACAATTTTACTGATTGTTCTGTTCTCTAATTCGGAAGGGGGATTCCTTGTGATGATGTTCAGTTTTTTCTGGTGTATCATGCTTTTTGCAGGGATTGTTGCATGTGCTGTTATTCGCAAACAGGTAAATATTCCGTTTTATGTAGTACCATTCAATCGTTTTTGCTATGCTGGAACTATGTTGTTACAATATTATCCGTTTTTTAATGGTCTAGGTTTCTAAAAAACTTGGTTTTTTCAGAGTTGCACAATCATATCGAGGTGCATAGGTTGATATAAAATCTATTATTGCAAGTATAATGATATTAAATTTCATGTTAATATTAGTATTACTGCACAACGTTGTTATAACTGTCACTTTTCTCTTTAAAGTAATATTTTAAGAGCAACCGACATCCAAAATTTTTGGCAGTTTGGACATTAAATGAGTGTTTTTTTATTGCACGGTCTAAATATAAACATACTTGTCAGAAGTACTTTTGCTTTCTAGTAAATGTCAATTTGAGATATCTGTCAAACAGGCTTTTGTAGAATAGATTTGCATTACTACCAGATGAGTTCTTATATTACTACAATAAGACGTAACATTGCTAATGTATTACAGATACGTAATGGTTTGAGGCACTGTGTTCAGTCAGCCAATAAAGTTCTTGTTAAAGATAATCTGTTGGCTGGAGTTGAGGACAAAGGACAGTTAAGCTGTCACAAAGTTGTAGTAAGTTTGTTCTAAATGAGCGGTTTTATTTCTACCATTCCATAACATAATAAGTCAATTAAATGTTCGTATTATTATTAGGACTTTTCTAATCTTCATTTGTAAGTTTCGTAGTTTTTTTTCAGTTCGAGCACTTCTTTGTGACCATTTTAATTACTTGAACATTTAAAGTGATCATCAGCAAATTTTTAAAGATACATATGATGTGGTTTCGCTTGGAAGACTGTTTGCCGGATATCGAAAGGCTCATCCGAATTGAGGCTAGCGGAGGAGCAGTGGTGTTTGGAGGTGGGGCTCACACAGCACCGGCAAAGGAAATGACACAAAAAGAGGTATATTTCTAACTTTCAAATAATTTTCCACTGACAATATTAATTAGGTTATCTTTTTATGAATATTTTGTTGATTATTTATTAAGTTATCAACTTTTTAAGATTGAAGAGAAGGCACGTCAGCTTGTTTTGAAATACAGTCAAGATTACGTAAAAAGTACTGCTAAGGTTCGCTTTACATCTAATATTTTTCACCTAATAATATCCCCATTGATTTCGTCAGATTATTTCCGCTTTAGTACCGTCTCACATTCCCGAGTCGACCTTCACTTGGCGTGAGTGAGTTTACTCCGAAGCACTGTCCTAAACAACTTTGCCTCTGTCAGTTTATCGACAAGGTAAGGTGTCCTTAAGTTTTCAATTTGTTATATTTAATTTGAATGAGAAAGATTTTGTTTCCTTTCCCTTCAATTGCTTGAAAATCTGTGACATACTTTGCAAATTGTATATTGTGAAAAACATTATTTTAGTTCCAAAAGAATAGTAAGAGTTAAATTTTCTTTTTCAGAATCACTTTAATCGCTCACCTAAGAAGTGGTATTCTCGCTTTGTGTAGCTCAGTATTTGCATGTCCATATGGTATTTGATAATTTCTCATTTGTGTATTTTGCTTTGTAGTTTATATCTCCTATTCTGTTGTGATCGACTAGGCGATAATTGTTTATTTAATATGCAGCTTATCAGTGGCCTTTCTAGAGTTTTGCACAGTTCTATGATAAAATCAAGTGCCTTATTGTTTTTCTTTTTTCATTTTATTTTAGAATTATGATTATGAAGTGCTTGAAATCGAAGATTTATTCTGTAACTGGTTTTTTATTCATGAGTTAGATTTTTAATTTGAAGGAAGTTATTTAGACTTGTATCTTGTATGTTGTCAACCCAATTCAAAACGTCATATATTTTTAAAGCTTGAGACTTTGTAAATTATCGCATACTGGTATAACGTTACCAAAAACGAAGTTTGTGTAATTATGGAGCTAATTCCATAATACATAACATCTTAGACATAATATGTATGTTGGCTGATATCGAATCAAACACTGTTGTTTGTGACTTGTGAATGGTGTTTTGAACTGGTGATTAAGTGGTTTGCTCAGTGAATTGTTTTGTCACTTATCATGTTGCTATATATTTGGACATAGAATATGCTTGGTATTCTGATGAGGTACTGTAAATGAATTATGCTGTGTGACTTGATAAACACTGTATTATTTCAAATGCGTTATCTCATTGTTCTAATATACATACGGCAGCTGCAAGGCGTGCATTTCTTACTCTGGATAGTAGGTGTTGCATCGTTCCATTTGATCAAATTCTTACTCAGTATTGCCGCTGAGTAATCCAAAGCTCAGTTTATAGTGAATAATTCGGTGCTGTAATGATTAGAGACGATGAAAAGCACTGAGTTGCTTGATGATCGTTAAACGCCGTAAACCCGTACAGGTGGAACTGAAATTCAGTCAGTCCTATAAATGATGGAGTCGTATGGTAGGCACATACCTGACCAAAAGCAAGCTATTATCTTTAGCCTTTCTTACAATGTACCTGCTACCACTTTCACTAGTCAGTACTGAAGATTTTTATACCACCGTATTTTATTGTGGAGTGTGATCTCCACTATTGAATTGGTACTGCGAAAGCACCTTTTTCGGCTACGATATAGGAAGAATTTGAGTTCGTTTTATTAATGGAGAACATCTAGATCGATATACGTATGTGATAGGTGACTATGTGAACTGACAATACCAGAATTCTCAGAATGTAGATGAAAGATGAGGTAACAGATAACCGTTTAGATCTCTCTGTATATGGTACTCTTCTATATCCATCCACCGATCTACATGTACTATTCCATTCAGTAATGAATTGGCAGAGACGCGTTACATATTGAAGTTCATTATATATTGCTTATATAAGATTTCTTAAGTGCCGTGTTAAGATCGTATCTTCTCCAATATGATTCTTGTTCTTGTAAATTTTTGCAAATCAACTGAAATTTCAAGACCTTAGAAACATAACATGAAAGTCTTTCTCCAATTTTTCATAGTGTCTGAAGATATGTAAAATTTAATCTATGGCGAAGCTATGTTGTCTAATCAAACGATGTATGATATTAAGATTATACTGTTTTTGACTGGACTACAAACCTTATGAATACATTGAAGCTAACATCGTCTGAGCTTAATTTGAAGGCTGTACTCATGAACGGACAGACATTTCGGTGCGTACAGTTTTCTTGCTACTTTGAAATTAATACTTTATATAAGGTTGGCATTTTAGATGGCGTAATATAGGAGAATGTTATTATGGTGTGGTGGAAGGCTTACTATTGTATATGAAACAATTGGACGATGAAACTATTGAATGGTCGTGCCTTGGACGTAGTGATTCTAGTTCTGATATTGACGTCTCCAAAAAGCTACATGAATATTTTCAGGTATTTATATAATATTCGTGTTTTCTGTAATCCGCAGCACAGTGGCTACACGTATTACTAACTACGGAGATCTCATACACTATTGATTTAGTATGTCATGGAATTTCATAGTATTAATTAATTTCACAAGAATTTAATCAAAGGTTGGTAAGCACATCTTTGGATGGTAATAATATGGTAACATGCAGTGATGATTTGCTACAGCAAGGAGAACATTTTCGAATACAATGCATTCTAACAGTATATTTCTTATTTTAGCGAAAGAAATCGTAAGGAGTTGAATTGGTGATCTTAAGATAAAGTTCTCATCTCCTTTTTAACAGATGTATTCCTTCCTATTAACAAAGAAACTATAGGTAAAGCGTGGTAAGGCGATGCTACGTGAAACGAATGCTGAAAAAAGTTGTAACAATGTACTTTACTACTGCTTTTACCGAAGTGCTTTATCTTGAATACATACGTTTAAGCAAGTGAAATACTGTAAATATAAGTATAACTCATGGCTTCGTAGCAGTGCATCCTATTAATTCTAGAGTAGAAGAACTAATTGAAACAAGTGTAAGTGTTCTGTGCTCAATTTCACATTATAATCCTCTTTTTTAAACCTTATACATAAACCTTATATCAAAACGATGTCAATAGATGTTTTCTATCATGTTTAAGATTATGGTTGACTTTTTTGATTCTTATGTCAAGAATTTCAGTTGGACATCTCTGTTGAAAACTTATGGGACGAATGGTGTGCACGTGAACCATTTATGGCTAAGTTGAGAAGCATTAAAGAATTACAAGGAATTCGAATTCTGAAGCAAGATTTTTTTGAAACGTTAATCGCTTTCATTTGTTCATCAAACAACAATATTCCGAGAATATCAAGTTAGTTACTGCTTAGGTCATGTCAACATCTAATGGTTTTATTCGAGAAACGACAAAAATATGGAATGTCTTCCTATCATGTCTGTTATAGAAGCTTTATCGTTCATATTGTAGCGATATACTTCAAAGTAATCACATATGTCGTGTGAAATTTTTTCTGATGGTTCTAATTGCATTTAGAAATGGTTAATCAATTGGCAATAATGTACGGTATGCCGATTACGCTTCATCGTCCAACGGTCGATTACGAAGTTGTACGTCATTTTCCGGAACTTGGATTTGCTTTTCCGACTTTATCTCAAATGGTTAATGAAAATAATCTGTGCGAAAATCTTCGCAAACAATCATTTGGATATCGAGCGAGAAGCGTGAGGTGAGATTCTCATTAATTGGATGCACATTTCATGTATGAGTAAGAGTCCGGCCTCATATTTTCTTCCGTTCCTTCCTATTACAACTGCCTCCACGATGGTTGTGATGATCTTCTTATCTAAAGAATATTACGTTGAACACGAATACGTAAGTGCATCCCGTAACAGAGATTCAGGATAGAGCAAATGTTCAAAAAAGCACATGAATAAGAAATACTAGTCTTGTTTTGACGAGAAAAAGGCTGCTTACGCTAAATTTTATATCAGAATATATAATACGAGATGCTGTCACAGGATTTTTAAGAGAATATTTTAGAAAAATTTCAATGGGAACAACACACTAGTATTACTAGACATTCTTACACTTACTAGGCTTTCATTCTTCCGTGAAAGTAGGCTACTCAGTTATTCCTTTTATATAAACCACTCTTATGGATAGCATACGATTGGTACTCTACATTTCATATCTCGCTAACGTTATCACGCAATTACTTTTGGAAATTGCTTGCAAGATGACCTTACTAACATACTACTTTTTGTGTGAACACCACATTTTTCCCTTACGTTTTAGTGAAACAGTGCATCAACTCAGTTCGATGCCTACCATAGAACTCAGTAATCTGCGGAGCCTCCCATATGAACATATACGAAAATTTCTTCTAGGTTTCACTGGTGTGGGTTTAAAGGTTATTGTCCTTATCGTTTGCCTAGTTGCATATCTCAAGTAGTTTATTAAAATCTCATTCAGGTCGCTGAATGTGTCGCACTAATGTCTCTTGGGCAACACCAGAGTGTCCCAGTTGATCGACATATATTTGAGGTTTTTCTCTGGATGTGAACTGCTAAACTATACTCAACACAGTTGTTGTATTTAGATCACCAAGAAGTACTTTATGCCGTCTCTCAAAAATAGCAGCTTGACAGATTCCCTTAATCGTCGTATCAGTGAGTTTTCACTAATCATGTGCGAAGCAATGAAGTTGTATCGAAATGAATATAGGAGAAGTAAGGCAATACTGATACTTTTTAGTGGATTTCTATAAGAAGAAATTTGGTGCATATGCTGGATGGGCCCAAGCAGCACTTTTCAATCAGCAACTAGAGAATTTCATATGTGATCTATTCGTAAACGAACCTGTTTCGAAAAAGAGCAGAAGAAGCAGACGATAGCAAGGCAATTTCAGCCTTGAAATCTAGGCGGTATTGATAGGAAAATGCTACAACTGTCAATTATCATAGCTTCATGATCTAATTTATGCATAGGACCGCATCACGTACAAACTAGAAATGTTCGTATACTGTGGTTGTTTTTCGTTTCGATCTTCTTTAATCGTTAGGATCAAACTTCTTATTGCTGTTCAACACACTTTCTACAGTCTTCTCTCTTCCGTCATCTACTCTGATTTTCACGGTTTTTGCTCTATTAATTCTAAAAACTGCAAATATTTCACGTTGTATTCCCAAATATTTCTATCACACAAGATTTGCTGAATGGAGTTGGAGACTCTACCTCTTATTTACTCCGATTGATATACTGAATACTTTTGAACTGCTTTCTCATGTGTCACCTTTATTTACTATTTATATATGTTATATATTGCTATATACTTAAGTTTCTACGGTGTTCATCTGTTGCTGTTCATGCAGGTTTTCGATTTATACTCAATAAAGCATTCGTGATAATTGATATCAATCCTCCTAATCGCGTAGGACATCAGTGAAATAAGTGAGCATTAGGTTCATCTATTAACGCCCACCAAATGTAATATTTCCATTCAGCTTGAAAACCAGACTCAGACAATCGCAATTAGAAGTCATACTTTTAGAAGTTATAACAATTTTAGTCACAATCTCTCATTTCAATGTTTAGTAGACTCGTAATTGGTATACAATTCGTTTGTGAGTCAAATACTTGTATTGATTCGAGAAAGGGAAATCACTGAACTACTCGAGTACTGAGGAACTAGTGAACTTCGACAACCGTGTAGAACATTATGACATCTTAGTTGACAGTGTTTTTGAGAATCATTTACCCCACAGTATGAATTCTGATTACCCGTTGATGCGTCCATGCCATTTTGATATTTGCTATTTTAATTTTTCTTCATTAAACGCTCGGTAAATTACACGAATTGTAAAAACAATTCAGACAAAATTTCTTCTGTAAAATTCTGAAGAAGGCGAATCTCTTACATCTACTTCACAAACTCACCACCCAAAATTCTCCAACCAACTCTGTTTAATATTACGAAATTTCCTTGAAAAAAAAAATCTCAGATTATATCAATATTTATTAAAGGAACATAATAATGACTACAATATAGCAATGAGAAAAAGTTCAGCGTAAATATAATGCGTAGCGCATTCGGGAGAAATAAACCAATCAAATATCTAAGAAAAAACCTAACAAATTCACAGGTATAACCTCGATAACTAGCTATCATCGCTTAGGTGTGAACGCACGATAGCATAGAAAATCTGAAGAAGGATTATGAATATGTACTTCAGTTGTTGAAGCAGGAATAAATACGACGTCACCACG
>KN716489.1:43845-66893 GCA_000816705.1 Dictyocaulus viviparus | reverse complement strand
AAAATCTGAATAAGGATTATGAATATTGTACTTCAGTTGTTGAAGCAGGAATAAATACGACGTTACCAACGGTGAACATTAAGACTAATCTCTACAGTTTTAAAGATAGCATTTCCAGTTATGACGATCACTATACAGCTTGCTGACACTTTCGAGAAATGGGTTGCTGTCGCCTTAAAAAATATACATATTTATGATCTCTATCACCAAGAAAAAACATAAGCACAGTTGATTTTAAAACAAAGGAAACCTGATGGAGTTCATATATACAATAGAACTTTTAATTGCCTTTCATGAATTATAAGAAATTATAAGAATTTGTATAATAGCTACAATTACCTTGACTGCTTGCACCGCGAATTCTTGTACAGGTGGAGAATAAAGCATTACACCAGGTAATATGTCAGTACACGAGAAAACTGGTGGTTCTCTCATGAAATACCTAAGACTGGCACAAAGTGTTTGTATATCTTTGAATTTCGGTGTTAAGCCTGCTCGAATTGTGTTGTCGGAACAAGCCATGCATTCAATACAATCTAAAAATACTGTTATAGTAAAAGAAACAATCACATAGTGTCGAGCCAAAATGAGATAGCAAACAATGGATTTCCCGCCTTTATTTTTGACGTAAAAATTAATTTTACAGCAATATCACTAATCTTGGAAGTAATAAGTAATAAGGTTTGAAAAAAATATTGTATTTGATCGGTGTGAACTTAAGCAGTGGTGGAGGTGCTATAATGATGCTCAAGCCCAGCCCCTCGGGTCAAATAAGATAGGGGGTGAGGCAGATCTGAATTACTCTATGCAACAGGACTGACAAAATTAAAAAACTTCTCTCACTCTAAGCATTTGAGAATCGTAGGAGCTTACTGAACTAAAGAAAGTGAACCATTGTTATAGATCTTGTAAGCATTATCAACAATTAACAACCAATTAAAATAAAAAGAAAGTTAACCTCCTAGTAGATATGCATGCGGCTCGTTAGGTCCAAGGAACGTTGCTTCACCAGGCTTCAATGTGAAATAGTTTAAAATGAGTGGAGCAAATACACCGACATCACCTATGTACAACATGATGAACGTAATAGAGTTAGTCATTGTATATACGAATTCATTTAGACATTGAACTAACGACAAATAAAAAACTACCAGGAAATTCGTTATCCAATTTCACAATCAACTGATTCAACTTGTTTTGTTGCTCTATAATAAAAAAACCATATATTCACTTGATACATTTAATCAAAGCTTTTAGAATTCATTTAGTGCAAAGATAGACATATATTTGAATTAACTGAGCAAAACTAACCATTCTTAATGCGACAACAAAAGTATGAACAGCCTTGGCAATTACTTCTGGAGAAGAACTCCATATGCATGTGAAAATCCTTCTCAATGTTTCAGTAGCTAATGATTGATCACTGGACAAAAGATTCTTGATGCAATCGCAATCATCAATGAGTTGCAAAATTTCTGGAGTATCTGAAAGAGCTGGTTCAAAGGATACAACAGCACACAAACGAAAATACTGCATGAAATTCTCAAAGAAAACTAATTTTGTGAAAAGTTACTTCTAAGATTCTCATGTATTTCTTTCGCAGGACGAAAGCCGCAAAGAAGCTCAAAATGGGATAACGCAATTGCCATCTCTGGTTTGTGATTCTGATCTGGGTAATGCAAAGGATTTCTCGTATTCAGCAAAATGGCTTCTTCCTATAGAAAATAATATTGAATTTGTTATACGAATTAGTAACATACAGGATATAACAGTTGAGTAAAACTTTTGACAAATAACAAGACATCTTTACACTAGAACTGTTTCAATAAATCCTTCAAAAAATTGTTTTCCTAGTTATTATATTGTTGCTTTTAATATGCACATGTTTTATTGCCGATATACGAAAAACTTCATGAAACTGAGCTTGATAGAAAAGTGTATTTTGAGAAAACAACAAACTTTCGTAGGATGACACTGTATTGATAAAGCTTTATTCACGGACAAAACCTTGAAGAGAAACTGCAAGGTACCTGAATAAAAATAATACATATACGTACTTATTGAAATTTCAGAAACTACATACCGTGCTCATGGTCACCAAGATAATTCGGGTGATTTTTAATAAGGGTTGAGAGGTCTTCTGAAGATTCAGCTAGTTTAGAGGGACCGTTTGGATGTACACCCATCCAGAACTGAAAACTGATAAACTTATAACGATTTTTAAAGAAGGAATCTGGACATATTAAACTGACAGCAATATAGAAAATCTCAGGTACATTTCTAGTTGTAAAAAAGAAAGATGATTATGCATTCTGGATAGAAAAAAAAACCTCAGCATAAGGCTTATTGTCATCCACGTAATCACAATGGTGACCTTCTCGAAGAAGAGCAGCGACAATACTTTGACTGCCAGGTTTTCCCCAATCATACTGCTGCACCGTGCAAATAAGCTTGAACATCACCTGCTAATGTACAAGTATTGCAAACATATACGTATTATAATGACAAAAAGTTCAATAAGTGATAAAGGTGCGAAGAAAAGATTATAACAAGCAGGAAAAAATTTTATAGAAACGTATCATGTAAGAGGAAACAAGATTACAACGGTCTATGCAGCACAGTGACACAAGTGTCACAAAACATTTGTCGTTAATATGTCCATGAATGTTGGTGTGCATATGATTATTAGTGGAAATAACGTTAAATAAGCCCATGGAAAGTCTTAAACGATTCCGAGAAAATGATTTTGAAAAATGTTCTTACAGGGAATATCAAAAAAATATAATTGAAAAACTTTAATGTGAATAGAACGAGACATGATAATGGAATAATAGGTATGTAACAAAAGCAATATCTAAAATATTTTAAACGCTCTAATCCATGTACACTAAGAAGTATTCTATTAATCATTCTCTGATTTCTATGAGAGGGTTCACACTCGAAAATTGACTCAGCTATAATATTTCATCACCTAATCAATGCGGTGACTGCTCATATTATAGAGATTACACGAATTCAGCCGCTGATTTTCTTAGTGCTTTATATTAGCACGTTCCAATTTCTCATTTTTCACAACAAAACAGATAAACGAGACATCTTTTCATGATTAAGCAAACACATATGTTACCATCTAGTAGTATAATACGAGAATTAAGAAAAGGCATGATGAGAAGTTACAAAAAAAAAATGAACTGTGAATCTCAATAGTTAAATACTGACATGGTAATATGTACTGAGAATTATAGTGATGTTTTCATTCCTTGTGTTTCACGAAAAATTATAATATGTGAATAACAACTTAATAGTTGATCATGCTTCTATTTTCGTTCTCATATATGGCGCAGTAGTAAATACGCCACATTTCCTTTCTGAGTAGTAATGTACAGAATCATCTTGACACATTTTATAAATACCTAGCAAATACCTCCCATCCTATTCATTTTAGTGAAAGTTTAGTGTAAATGGTTAAAGATCTGTACCTCATATACACTCTTGTTGGCTTAGTCATTATTACTGCCAAAACAAAATGCTATTCTATCACTCTAGCCATTCGTAATGTGCAGATTACCATAATTTCGTTCACATACAGTCTAACTTCTTTGTATTTTGCAAATCGTTCTATCTATATAGATGAATAGGAGATTGCACTAGCTACTAAACATCGATAGAAATTGCTCGGTTAACTCTAATTTCACACATTCTAAAGTAGCCGCCAGTTTTGATTCTAGGGTCTATGCTCTGATTGGAGAAATTCAAGCTCTGATAATTTTTGAACAAATTCTGCGCCAAATTATCATAATAGCAAACATAAGCAGCATCGTGCAAGCGCTGTAAGGATAACATGCCATTGTTAAGAGCATTATTTGTCAAATTAAGCCGGTATCTACAGAACATAACTTCTCACTTTACTGCTTATGAATGAAGTCTAAATCGGCGTGTAAGAAATGAAAACAACAAATTTATCAGTTAATAACAATTTATGTGTTCTACATAGCTTCCTGCTGTTCTTTCATCTTCAAAAGTAGGTTTTTCTTCTGTTGAATACGCTTCTTTCTCTGTTCCAATGTGATCTTCTTGGCCGTGAATCTGTAGAAACCATGCATTTTATCAAACAATAAAATGAGTTAAACAATTGTTGAGCAGTCTACTACTTAAGTTGTTCATGAGCTTATGAGGAAAAACCAACTAAATTTCCTTATCACCTTTTCTGCTCTCCATACTTTTTAGCTGGTTTAGGCTGACGTTCTGGATTTGCTCGAATGGCAGCATGAGCGCTCTTATACATCTACAAACATGCAGCGTGACTCAATCCACCCCGAGGAAATAAATTTTGAAGCTTGAAAACAAGACCTCTTCAAGGCTATCAGCGGTGACGCCACAAGCGATGAACTTTGAAAACTGTCTTTTGTATCCCTCTATGTTATCGTTCCAAAGACTTCTCATATACTCGGCAACATGTTTTCCCAAAATCCGATCACGATGAGCCTGCGCATCATATTTCTTCGATTCCACATCGTATCCGAAGAATCGATTTTCACTAAAAGTAATCCATATCAGTCGATGGGAACTACGATTTAGCATGAACAAAGCAGCTCAAAAGCGAATCAAATAGACGTTAATTTACCTGTGAGGAACATTAATTCCACCATCAGCTACACCCTTCATGACAGCGAAAACCTTACATCCTGTGGTAGTGCGAGCCAAACCAACATCAAGAACAGCTTTGAATGGCCTGCGACCCTTTTCATCCTCTACAGTATAAAACTCACCACTAACCTGTAATTCATATTTTTCAAAGAAATCGACAAAACAATGTAGAAAAACCAACTTCGTCTAGTCCCTTGAAAGTTTTGTCAAGCTTTAGGTTTTTTAAATGACGACGAGCTAGAAGCAGACCAGTAGCATAAGCAGCAGCATAATTTGTTAGCCCAACCTACAAATCCATAATTCAGTAAATGCAATTGAACTTTCCATTAAAAGATTAGGTATTTTCGTCTATAAACTCCACCTTGATTCCATATGAAGGAAGTTCATGTGAATAAGCAGAAGCGACGATGACATCACCCTCAATCTTTGAGTATGCTATCTAAATTCCTTGCGCTAGCAATATTAATCAGCGTAGAAATAATTTGACATAACATGAAATAGAATAGAACACAAAGCTATCAAAAAACTACTACAGAATTCTTCAATAAGATATAAACAGATGTTTGATGCTGCATTGAGGCACCAAACTAACTCACAATAATATAAAATGTTAACAAGCATAATTCACGACAAATCAGAAGTGATACTCACTAAGGACAACGAACAGATCTTTTGGAAGAGAAGATTGTTGAAAACTACCAAAATCTTGATAAAAATCTGGATTGATGCGCACTATCAGAACTTAGATCTTATACATGGAAGCCACACTACACTTTCTAGTTAAATGTTTTGACTTAATGCCTAAGTGACTTTATACTTTCAACAAATCCCGTGAAAGCGATAAGAGAAATCTCAGCAAAACAACACGCTCGAATTTTCAAACGATACGGTTCGTTACTACACCACCTTATTGATAAGTTGTGTAAAAAATACTTCGAAATTCTCGCTAGCGTCACTATGCTAAGACTTACTAACTAAAGTTTAACTTCAGCAGAGGTTTTTAAAGAAAACAAGTGAAAACCTAAAACCTTTACAACCACAAATCTTTCATTGATTGCACAAGGAGTGAATTATTAATAAGTTCCTAAAATTGATATCGAGCTATACTTCTATATTTCACTTCATCATTATGTCACGATCTAAAGATTAGTACTGACTAAATGATTCGATCTTCCGTCCACAACGAAGAGAAAATGTTACCTGAGCAATTACGTCCTTATTGGTGAAACGCACAATTAGGCGATATTTCGGTGTATTGTATTTATTTTTGTCCTGCACTGTTAGCCTTTTTCTTGCATAATAGTCAGTTTTTCCTTGACGTCGCCGCTTCAATTTCACTTGAAACCGCTTGAAATAAGCTTTGTTCTTGACAACCTTTACTAGACCCATATTCTAAACTTTATTATACATTATGTACCCATACTCTAAACTTTATCACACATACTTTACATGGATGCAAATCACGAAAACACTCGAGGTACTATGCAACAGGTTACATCAGCGTCAGACAGGACTTGTAGTATATTTACACAAAGCTCAATAGTAGACAATAGATTTACAGCAGAAAAGCTAAAGAAAGCTATAGGAAGACAAGTCGATTACTCATAATATGCAAGCCACAGCTGTGTACATAAATATAAGGCATATCATTGAGTTTCGAGAAGTTAGCGAATGACTACTCATTTTACATAATTATCCGAAAACAAGCGAAGAATCGAGCATATCTCTACGATAGTAGAAGTCAGTTCCTTTTAAATAAACAACACGTACAACTCTGACCAGTTTAGATCAGACCTAACCGAGCTTATGCACAAATTTCAATTTCAGCGTACTAATATCACATTTCAGATTACGTAGAATGTGCAGCGGAGGTCTCGGAGCGAAAATGTGGAGCGCGATAGTTGTAGAGTTTTTCAATAATCGTTTGTGGTTCTACAGTAATTTATTGAGGAAATTGGTTTCTTGTTTGTATCAAGCGGATGTAATCAGTTATATGGAGATGTGTATGAAAAATTGGTCTGCAATGCCGTTAGAAATATTTTCGACCTACATTTATTTTAGTTTGAAGAACCCTTTTTTCACGGCTGTAAATTGCTCAAATACGGACAAAACAACTTCCTACCTAAGTCTTCACTAGGAATCTAATAATTTTTTCTTTATGCATCATATGGCTATGTATAAAAAGGAAAATTTTACATAAAAAAGTCTAAAAAGTGGAAAGTGTGAAATCAACGTGAAAAAAGCAAGTATTTGCACTAAAACGAATATATCCTTGTTCTTTTAAGCTCTACTATACTCCAATTATAGTCTTCATTTATACTCATTATCAATATTCACGAGAGCATATTACACATTTGAAAGAGTGCAAAATATAAAGCTAGCAATATTTTTTAAGAGCTCAAAGTCTGAACATACCATAAAATATGCGAATGAGGTAGAGCTATATCACCTATATTTAATATAATTGCTATTAATTGCAATCGTAGCAACATTACTACAACCTACAAACGATTTTAACTTATTCTGATTTTTTCTTCATTTTGAATGATGTAGAGTGAGTGACAGAGTGCCACTGTGCTTTGACATTAAAGTTGATATGTAAGAAATGGATCAGGTGTATTGAACGCCCAAGTATTATGGGATACAAAATTCATGTCATACTAGCTTTATTGACCAATACACAATAGTCTTTCCTATATTACAGCTAAGAAATCGATTAGTGAAGAGTCTCAATGAAAATCCTTGCTATCCAATTGTTTTGTCATAAGAGCCTTTGCCACACGAGAAGCATTTGGCCGACCCATTTTTGAGCAGATCCATGTTGATGTTTCAATTAATTTGCTCAGGTTTATTCCCTAAATATAATTCTCATTTTCTTAATGATTTAGTTGCTAAATCGATAAAATTGCTGTGAAAATCACCGTATAGAATCCCATGTCATGTAACATGTACACCAGATCTTCAGTAGCGACATTTCCTGTTGCACCCATAGCGTAAGGACATCCTCCAAGACCAGCGATGGATGAGTCAGCTACACGGATGCCCTTCTAATAACAATAAAATTCGAATGGAAATATGATAAAAAGTTTTAAATTACTTCGATTGCAACGATGACATTGACTAGAGCTTGGCCATACGTATCATGAAAATGGACAGCTAATTTTTCAGCAGGAATGGACTTCAAAACAACTTCGAGCATCGAAGCGACTGATCCCGCACTTCCAACTCCAATGGTGTCGCCCAATGAAACTAAAACGCTATGGAGTAAAAATTGAATAAATGAATTGTACAGATTCAAAACACTGTCAAAACAGCAACGATAAAAAGTGCTTCGGAGGTCAGTTATTTTTTCAGTCTATTTCTGTAAAGGAAACGTCTATACTGTGAAAAAACAATGTTGCTCAAATTGTGGGAGAATTATTAAACAATTGAATCACCCTTCTTACCTTCATAGCAACCTGCTTCCAATAAGGTTTCTGCTACTTTAGCCACAACAGCACTGTCAACTTTACCTTCGTATGGGCAACCTATCACACATGATACATACCTAGGAAGAAAAATGCAGTAATATAATAGAAATAACAGAAGAAAAGAGACGCACCCTCTTACACGTAGTCCTTCCTTTAAAGCAACAGTTGTGACATCCTGTAGGTTCTTGAGACTCTCTTCAATACTTGCGTTAGTATTTTTTCTAGGCAACTATATAGTACGAAAGAATGAATGGTGTAACAATGAAATGCTGAGTACACCTGGAAAATGAATTAGAAGCAGCACCAAATACAGCGATCTCCTTGACGCATTCACTTTTCAGCTGAAATAGAATATTAAGTCTTTTAAAAAAAACAGAGAAGCACGCTTACCGCATTGTGCAATCCTACAAGATTGGGAACAAGAACTGGATATGACACACCGGGACATTTGGTAATTTTTTGAATAACTTCCTGATGATCAGCCATTTGTGGGATCCATCTCGGTGAGACAAAACTGGTCGCTTCAATACTCGAAAAAATGGACATCCATTTTCATACAAAAATTTGCTTAATAGGAATCGGAAACCTACCTGGAAGCCACAATGACTAAGCTTGTTGATGAAATCAATCTTGTCCTTAGCAGGAATTATTTGCTAAAGCTTTGTTTTAATGAAGAAAAAATAATCGCGAAGGGGACAAAATTTAATAAAGAATTCATGGCTTGTTGAAACCCTTCACCTTCTCATTTTGTAGGCCATCGCGAGCTCCAACTTCAACTACTTTGAACATTTTACTCTAAAACAAGCCTATTATTTTCAATTTCAGCATGAAAACTACGTGACATGTAAAATGCACCTTTGGAATATGTTTTGCTTCTTGAGTTATAGTAGAGAAAAAGTATTTAAATATTCCACACGGTAGGAGCATTACCCCTTGATTATTTCTAAACTAGGAAAACGTAAGTAGATACTCCTTATCGTTGACATCTTGGTGTATTCGTGCGCAAAATTACGTACCAGCATTCTATTTAAGCTTATTTTTCAACAGATTAAACGTAAAGCCAATCAATTTTTTCAGAAATATATTGCTTAAGCTACTTATGCTCTATTATTATTACAAATTCAACTGTCCTAAATGATTGTGGTTAACATTACGAAAATATGACCAAATTTTATACCTAACATAATTGTTTGGTTCCGAATTCTGTCATCTGTTATTTACTACACAAAAGTGTTGAAATGAAACAAAAATAATGATGAATTAAATGTGTGAATATAGTAAAACTCTATAATTAAAGAGAATGATAAATGGATAGTCTTAGAGGTATACTAACTCATTATTTATGGCATTCTGCTCAAAATTAGCTTTTGATTGGCTAGATAATGTGCGAAATTTTCTCTGTACATAATTCGACTATGAAATATGAACGAAAACTTTTCAAACGCATTTTAATAGCAGCTGTTGCTACCATAGCTAATTCATTATTGACTCAGTCAGCGTTTACTGATTACTTATTCGGCCAACCAATCTTAATGATCTTTAGAACTCCAATTTCACTTAATTTTTCGGCCCCTCAGTCTTGACATCACACCCACTTTCCAAACACTATCCTCAAGGTCGTGAGAACGCAATGTAGTGCAACGTCCTATGCTACCGTTGATGCGCAGGTTTTGCATGGATAAGACCGTAATCCTTATACATTTTCGTTCGCAATCGCCCACTCGGCCATTGGGTTCATACAGAAGTTGTTCGCAAGCGAGATGTATTGATTTGCCATCAGAGTTTTTTTTCTGAAGTTTTTTTTTAATCGTGTCGTAAGTTGTTTCATGTCAGATACACATTGAATAATCACTCTTTTAATTAGACTTAAAAATAAGTTTCCTAAGAAGCTTTAACTTTCTCATCTGTTCATCTGTTTATTTAGTGACAAATGTTCAAACGTACAGCTCATAGTTCAGCAGTAGTTCAATGAAATATCAAAAAACTAGTACCTCTTTATAGACATGGGTGACTCTGACAAACTCGCGGAAATTCGTGAAAGGAAGGCGAGAAATGTAATGAGGGAGTTAAAAATCCAGAAACTTTGCTTAAATATATGTGTTGGAGAGTCAGGAGATAGACTTACAAGGGCTGCGAAGGTAAGCGTCACAAGTGCTGTTCTCTATTTCAAGCCTAGTCGGCTTTGTAGTTTAGGTTTTGGAACAGCTCACAGGTCAAACCCCTGTATTTTCAAAAGCGAGATATACAGTTAGGTCATTTGGAATTAGGAGAAACGAAAAAATTGCTGTACATTGCACTGTTCGCGGTCCAAAGGCTGATGAAATTCTTGAGAAAGGGCTGAAAGTCAAAGAGTTTGAGCTCTACAAGGAAAATTTTTCTGACTCAGGGAATTTCGGTTTTGGAATACAGGTTTGATTTCCCAACTTTTACATAGACACGATTTATCAAATTATTTCTAAGGATTTTGTGTTATTTTTATTACTGGACACTTATTTTCTGCCTTGTTTCGTCTTAATTGAAGTTTCAATGTTGATTTTTTAAAATACGTCATTGCTTGGATTCGTAACTCCTCGTATTTCCTGTTACAATGTTGTTAGTTAAGGAGCACATTGATCTTGGTATCAAGTACGATCCATCGATCGGTATTTACGGCATGGATTTTTACGTAGTACTGGATCGTGCTGGACGTCGTGTTGCAAATCGAAGACGCGCTCCAGGTCGCGTTGGACCATCCCATCGTGTTGGCCGTGAAGAGTCGGTAAAATGGTTTCAGCAGAAGGTAATATGACAGCTGTATAATTTTAATTACTCTAAATCTACTTTATTTTAATGAGATTTCGTTTTCAGTACGATGGTATAATACTGCCATCCAAGCCTAAAGTCAGGAGGAGTGTACATCGTAGAAAATAACTTTTAATTTCAATGTTGTTGAGTTTATAAACTGTTCCTTTTCATTGTCCAGTCTTCTCACATTTGGATTATAATACTTTGTGGAATGTATTTATGGAGAAAGCACAATTTGCAAGACGAATAATTTCTTCTAATGTAGGACACTAACTATTCCTATATTAGATTCTGATAGTTGCCAGTTCTGTATTACTCTATTTTCCTGACGACTCATCGAATAATGTGATTACAATACCATACTATTAGTAGTGCAAAAGTGTATTTCTTCTTTTACGTGAATCAAAGAAGTTTTCTCCATGCTCATCATTTACAAAGTCATTCTGTATTCTCAGGTCAACAATACTCAGTTCCTATTAGTTTGAATTTATTCTTGTGTCAATCCTATACTTTATTTCTTATCATGAAACGTTACTCCTATACTTCATTCCTTACCATGAAACGTGACATGTTGGCACATTCTATATCATTGTGAAGTTCTCATGAACA
Source organism: Dictyocaulus viviparus (assembly GCA_000816705.1). Classification (NCBI taxonomy): domain Eukaryota; kingdom Metazoa; phylum Nematoda; class Chromadorea; order Rhabditida; family Metastrongylidae; genus Dictyocaulus; species Dictyocaulus viviparus. The sequence continues at coordinate 55,383 of KN716489.1, read as the reverse complement.
ACAACAGGAACATCGAACATTGAAGCGTATATTTGTACAAGCATAAGAGAATTATGATTTTGTTGAACAGATCAAGATAATGTTGAGAAATTGGGTGGTTCATTATGTCAATTGATCTATAAAGTGATAAAATGGCTATAAGATATTTTGTATGAGATGAACCTCAATTGAGCAGAATGAGGGAGAGTTTTATAACACATTTTTTTGCTTTGATTCTTTATCGAGTACACAAAGTTATATTACAGTTGAGTTATCTAACAGAAAGTACATTGCTAAAATTTTTAGGAGTCATGGTCCATTATTCTGTGGTTATCGATTAGCAAAGGGCATTTCAGTTGTCTCTAAGAACGAACATAATTGCTTTACATAGGTTCTTATCCTGCTGTGTTCTCGTAACTATGAAGTACTGATTTCTTCGATCATCACTTTGCAATACTAAATTTTGAAAAGCTATGGATCGCTTAAAAAAACTTTTGTTGAACTAGTTTTCTTCAAATGCATACGGATTCATATCAATGGTCATTCGAATCGAACAACAGGAATATCTTGCAGTAATGCGTTTAAAACCAATCGCAGTTTTTTGAAATACAGTCTTAGTAAGCAACATCTAACCCACTATGCGACAAGCAAACTTTGGGTAAAGTGACATTTCGTTAGATGATTTACGATAGTGGGTTTACAGTTCGCTGACATGAGTTTATTGTGTTGCGCATGGATTTATTCGTCTCATGGGTAGAATTGTTAGCTATGATTTCTTATGCAAGTTTCTGTACAAAAGGTTCTGTTCAGATTTGCAATTCATTTTAATTATATTTTGATAAAATGGATTCCAATATTTAGGATATTCCCTACAAGAGAGAACCGGTAGCTATGAAATCGTTCAAATTAACGAAAAATTAGATTCGGATGGTGTCATTTTTCAGATTTCATTTACAGCTTTTGGTACGAATGGCTTACAGTTGAGCTAGTTCGCATAACCATCGCGTTACAACTTTAAAATTCAGGACGATTATTTGATATAGTGCTGAATCCGTATAATGGTTTGCTCGATCCCTATAATCGTTTAATTGTTGGCGATAAAATTTCTGTGCCACTGAGCCGGTCCTATCATTATCATGGTCATCTGAAAGGTTATCACCTAGTTCCGAATTGTATTTTCCTCTTATTATATTCATTATTGCATCACTTAGGACTATTTTGTAATACCGATTCATCTTTTTTGTAGGAAATGCTTACCATTCCGCCATTCTGACTCGGATGGTACCCAATGTCTATATTGGATCTATCTTTATAGGCAATGATTCTGTTCATATAGAACCTGCTTCAATGCATCATATTTCGGCAGACGAAAGGTGTATGCACTCTCTGATATTCACTGTTTGAAGTTTTTTCATTGGTTAAAAAATTCAGGGATGTGTTGGTATTTCGTTCTAGTACTTTTAACAATTCAAAAGTCCTGGATTTGCTAAGTAGAGATAGCCTCTCTGTTCCATCTAAGGTAGAATTTTTTTTTACCGCAATTCTAATGTTCATCTTAGATCCGTTTCATATGCATTGGGGCGTGGAGGTGTTACCTTTCTTTTTACTTTACTTTACTCAGAGCTTATTAAGATTGAAAGCAATATCTTCGTAGAATTTGTCCTCTCCCTTTTATTTCTTAATTTTGAAACAAGAGAACTTACTGCATAGTAGGAATTCTGTTTTTTTACAAAAGACTTTGTTATGCAAAAAAAACCTCATTAGATAACGCCCGGATGCTTATAACTTTTAGCTTTGAAGGATAGTAACAAAAAGATGTATCGTCTCTGCCTTGTGTTTTTTTATAGACTTTTGACCCTTGTTTAATTTATTATAAGGGTTGTAATTGTTGCGTCAGTTTTACAGATTAAAATACGATCGTAATTTGTAGAATAGTCTACACTTTAGGCTTCAATCACGACCACTTTCAACGACATAACCCATCGGGTTCGAAGGCAAATGAGGCTAATTGAAAATGAGAGTAGGAATCGATGTCCTTTGAAAATTGTGGCTGATTACAAATTCTTTTCTATAGTTGGGAAGAATAACACAGCTCTAACAACGCGTTACATAGTTTGTTCAATTTTGCGTCTGTTGTTTCTATTCTATTTATGAAGATGAATTGCTAAGGTAAATATGGTTGCGAGGGTAAACGAAATCTACACTGCTATGAATTGGGATGAAGGAGAAGAAGAAACGGATTTAGATAGAGGCAGGTGAATCTCAAAGTAGATTTTTATTATGTTAGTTTTTGTTAATTTGAGTAAAATAGTTTTCTAGGTTTGTAAATATGGGATTTTCAATAAAAGAGCTGAAAATTTTGGACAAACCATCAAACCAACCTGGTCACTACAACTCTCGGGACATTACTAATAATGGAATTTGGAATTCAAATCGACTTCTAGAGGTGAAATAGTTCTACTTACTCACTTAGATTCTTTTTTCGAACTGTAACTTTTCTCTGTCAACTTTTCATTGACAAGTTCAATAAGTGGCGTAGTGTTGGACCATCAGGTTCAGTAATTTGTTTGTAAAAAATTCTGTATAGATTATTTGCTTCTTCTCTTCATTTGCAACAATTCACCTTTATTTGTCGGTATTATTAGCAATTTAGGCATTCACTCGCGAAGAAGGATCTACCGAATACTGCCTTGTTCACTTGCTCACTGCTCAGTCTTTCACTGACTCAGCTCATATTGGATTGGCTTATGTTGCTGATTCTCGTGGCGGCCCCGGGGGGATATGTTCTGATTCAGCATTTGTATGTTCTACACCAACTTACGCTTTGGTTTGATACAAAACAAGATTCTATTCAAGGTGCTGGATCGTTATATTAGTTTCAATACGGTATTTACAAGCGCTATTGGTAACACTGGTTTGCAAGATTATCCCCTTGTTACCAAAGAAGCTGAAATCGTGGTTGCTCATGGTAATTTTTGAAAATAATTCAATCAACTCATCATATTTAAGTGTATTTCACTAGTTATTTGCAGAATACGCTCATAGTTGGGGTGCTCAACACGACGGGTTGGAACGTGACGTAAATGGGCGTGCGGAGTGTCTCCCTGATTATTCAGAAGGTGGTAGTTACATAATGCATATGTATGCTCAGAATGGTTATGATCCGAACAACATTGTAAGTACGAAATATTATGCAGATGAATAGTCTTCCTTTTTATATTCTTACTATTCTCTTTTTAGCGCTTTTCACCCTGCTCCCGGAGAAGTATTCGTCGCATGCTTGAGAGAAGATGGTATCGCTGTTTTGAACCAGAGAAAGCGTCTTTCTGTGGTAATGGCATCGTTGAAGATGGTGAAGAATGTGACGATGGAAATTTTCTCAGCATGAACGGTGAAAAGTTAACATATATCACTAGACTATTCAATAAGAACATCATACTAAATACGTTGTACAAATCTTGCTTCCAAAACGAGAAAAAATAGTCGAAGAAAGGAAATTGAAAATTTTCGGTTGCTGTTGAGCAAATTACCATTTTTCCCAAGTGCCTTCAAAAAACTCAGAATTATTGTAGTTCACTGTTTACATTTTAGCATTGCCAGATTTTTTGGATTTCAGTTCAGCTGCTTTTTCACATCCTTGACGTATGATAAAATCTTTGAGAATCATGCGGTCAACTGCGACAAAGGCTTTTTATTATAGATTTTTCCAGGGAGCTCAAATTGTTGTACAAGGGAGTGTCGCTTGACGGCGCTGGCTCAGTGTTCTCCTCACAATCAACCTTGCTGTAATATGTCTTGTTCGTACTATCCTGCCAATCACATTTGTCTTCCGGAAGATCCTCTTCAGTGCAAAGCGTCATCTTATTGCACGTAAGCGTTTGGCTTTTTCTTTTGGTTTGCCATGTAGTATTTGACAGAATTCCGCTTCAGTGGTCGCTCTGGTGAATGCCCAGTTGCGCCAGCTATCGCGGATGGTTCTCCTTGCATAGAAGAAGGCGAATGTAAGAACGGTGTATGTCTTCCTTATTGTGAAAGACAAAGTATCGCAAAAAAAAGTTGCATTTGTGAAGAAGGTGTGTCTTATTGCTTATCATTATTATTCAGTTCTCAAATGTGACATATTTAGAACTTTTGAACTAGTTACTATCACAAATCCTTAATGAACGTGTAAGTGACTTTTCAGTTCATTTGTCTTGCCGTCGATGTTGTCGTGATACGAATGGTAGTGGCTTATGCGAACCTGAAATTGGCGCTGCTGATCTTGTTGATGGTACCTGGTGTACTCAAGGCTATTGTAGGAAGGTTGGTGTGCATTTGTAAACTATTTTTCTCAAACCATTCTTTTTCATTGCAGTCAAGATGCGTTAATGAAGTAGCTGACTACGTTACAAGGCATTTAGATGTCTTAACTGATCGGAATCGAATATGTGAGTACTCTTTTTTGTGGCATTCGATGCAGCAATGAAATTTCAATAAGGTATTCAGGGCCTATGATTCAGTCAAACATTGTCGGAATAATAGTGTTGCTATCATTCATCATATGTTTTCCTATTGGATATTGTATCAAGAAATCCGTGAGTTCTGTTCTTATGAAGACTTTTAATTCTATTTTAATTTATACCTACATTTTAAGAAATCCATGAGCTGGTGACTAAATGCTTTCAAATTTTAACACTTTTTTTAATGGCGGTAGATGTTTTGATCATTTTTTGACATTGAGAATAAAAAGTGCAAAACAATGAGTAGGTTATTGTAGTACAAACGTGCTAGGAAATCACATCTTTACAGTCCTACTTATTACTGTGGTTTCTAAGAAGCTTAGTGTTATCAATTAATGTTGTTCTTATCAATAAGGTGTTGCCAATTTCAGGATGATCGAGAACTAATGTCGTCTCGACTAGCCGGACGTGTTCGTACTGTTAATGTTATACGTCGACCACAGAGTTGATTCATTTTATTATACAGAAGTTGCTATTTTCATTTTATATGTTTTTTCTTCAATTTTTCAATGTTGTTTTGTTTTTATTTCACTTAAACTTAACGCTTCGTTTGCTGCCTTATGTATGTTCTGTAAGTTATGTATGTTCTGCTCAATGTTAGGGTCACATAAATTTCTTGTGTATGGCATAGCTCACTATAATTTATTAAGTTTAGCACGATAGTTTCGTCTTAATCACTCCAAATGTGCCGAAAACTATGTTACTTATAATTTTTCGAAAACGCAACGTATCACATGAAAGGGTACGCTGATTCCTAGTTGATTAATGTTTGGTGCAATGTACCCGTCTTCCACTACTATCTCATTTTACCTAAAAATGAATCTCTTTTCCATGGGCATACCTAATTATATTTTGATCAGTCAACATCATCTGATGTTTATGTCGTGTATGTTTATTTATTTATTTTGAATGTCGTCGTCAAGATGCTAAAATGTAGCGATTTATTTTCTTCTCTGTTACATATTATAATGCCTTGGAGAATAAACTGTCATCCGTTATCGTTTATATACATAATCTAGTAAGTAGAAAGTCTGGTAAAATGGACGAACCTACGTTACTGGCTAAAAAATTATTGTATTTCTCGAAGTAAAGGAGCACTAGGTGAGATGAACGTATGATTGTTGCATGGTAGGTGCTAATGAGTAGGGTGTTTAAAACCTATAATAGCTTAGTAGCAAGAAAATGTTAAAGATTGCATCAAACGTAGGATCTGCATAAAATTACATTTGAGCAAAGTGTGTTACAAATGTACCACAGATGTTATTTCTTCGTGTTTGTAGTGCTCTTCGTACCTTGGCCCAACACACGTTTTTATTTATATCGCGAGTTTTACCTGAAACTTGGGTAACTAAGCCTTTATTAATAATAACAACATGACACAACAATTACACATAAGCATGAAGAAGGAAGAATGTCGTTAATAACATGATGTAGGATCGACGGTTACATTACATGAAATAGCATGAACATCGAAGTGAAGAATTGTTAACGGTGCGGCGAGTGAATGAGTAATTGGTGTGAATCTCAGAAGGCTTCGAAAATGGCGAACGTTATGAGATTGTCCTAGTATGCATCAAGCCAGACTCGGGATGCTGGAACGTGACCGGCGGAAGTAGACTGGACTATACGCTTGCCCGGAGCAATGTCACGGTGCCCAGTGGTCATCGTATCTCCTCTGGATATTGCATAAAATTTGAATTTCTTCTATAATCTATATTTGCTAGAATATTCAATTTTGTTAATTAGGACTGAAACGATGGTTTTTAAGATAGGTGAGAAAGGTAGCAAGCTATACTCAGTTATGAAGGATGTTTGCTACAAGAGATCTTAGTTAGTGTGACCACCATTAGTTTCGAAAGAGAAGTTTCTCAGTTCAGATCAAAATACATTAGCACGTGAAATTCTGAGGGAGAGTTAAAGTATTATTTCACGAGCAGATAAGTGAGGGTTTTAGTAAATGGCATGACTTTAAGAGTCACTTATAGTCAGAAAAAGTATTGACACTTAACTATTCAATCTGCTCAATAACATGATTCATCGAAATATGTGTATGTGGCGAATTGTTGTGTTGCCGTAGTTGAGGTGTTTTGCGATAAACAAAGCGTTATTGGCATACGAGCGAGAAAGCAGGAGACTACAAATCGATTCCCGAGACCAAAGCTAAATGCTGTGAAGTTCAGTTGTCGTTTATCAAGCCGTTGTGTTATTTGTATAGAATCAGATTAATTCTAATTCCGAATAGTCTCATGTGAAGTTTCTTTTTCGTCAATGTTCAGGTAATGCAAGTTAGAAATGATACGGTACTGCAAGGAGGCTCATCAATCTCCGGTGAGTATCGTATATATAACAGCTTATGCTTCATTTACAAAGCATTTGTCCAATCTATTACAATTTTCTAAATGGCAGTATTAGTTTTTACTTTATTAGCATTGCTTTTTCGAATTTTGAGGCCTTCAAAGCTTAACCTAACAGACCGTAGTGATTGTCTTTTTATTCTTTGTCTTTTCTTAAGCGTCAGGCCGTCGTAAAAATATTCCCAGCCTTGATTTCAAATTCCCTTTATTGTACATCTACTATAAGGTAGTCTGATGATTTGTATTTAAGCTCATTAAACCAGTTTAGTATTTAATCGCATATAAGCCTTCTCACAGCTCTTGCTAACGCATTTTTCTCTCCATTGACAGTTTCGTGATCTTAACGGAATTATGAGAAAGCATTCATTCTATGTCTTAGTATCTATTGCTGACATAAACTTCTTTACGATTTGAGAATGATTCAGGTATTTTTGTAAGCTGTTACGATTCCCTCGAACATTGCCTTCGATCATGTTACATGAGTTGCTACATCACTGACTACTGCAATGACTTGTCTAGTGCGGTGGCATGTGCTCCTGCACTGACTTCGTGAGTTCATCATCAGTTTCTATTCTCTTAGAGTGATTTAGACCGAATGTTTATCATACCACAATGGTCGGCTTTCATGTTTCCTTTTTCTCTTCTGAAAAATACATTACCATTATATGTTACATTTCTCAAGTGCAGTCACACAGCTGTACAGTTTTGTAGTTTTCGAAAAGTCTTGATACTTAACATTAAATTCTACCAATATTTTTCCATGTTCTCGTTTTTAATCGCCTATTGCAATATTACCACAGCGGTAAAATTTTAGACGTCGACAGTTATTCAAGTAGAGGATCAGAAATTAAAGTTTAAAAACTCTTGTTCGTACCACTCATTCGTTTCTAGTGGTCTGTTTTGAAGAAACTTTGATGCACAATGGTTTGTTTTCTTCAGAATTCTCCTAGTTTCGTGATTTATGTCGCTTGTGAGTAATCTTTATCTCTTTTTGATTCAACGTCAGGGAAAATTGGTTCTCAATTTTTGAAAGAAATGACTTCATAAGTCTTTTAAATTCAACGTTGTCAAGTAACTATGAGGTAAATATGATGTTTTTAATTTCATAATATTAGGCGTCATAGAATTTATAGTTCTTGGCATAATTAAATGTGATGAATAGGAATAAATGAGCAGTGAAAGCGATGTAGCCATTGCTTAGGCTCATCTGATAATTAAATTTTTACATACTATCGTACAGATTTCCGAACAGGTGTGGAATTACAATTGATGCGTTTGACGAAGTTCAAGTGAGCTTTTGCATTTTTGGTGTGCAGCAAAGAGTTTAAATGAATCAGTGCTGGTTTTGTTACGAATTGTCCTTCCACTTAATGCCTCATCGACATCGACTAGAGTAATCCGTTTGCCTGGATATACATATTCCTTCGAAAGGGATTAGCCTCATATGGTACCATTCATCCCTTGTATTCAATTGCAGCTACTCTTTCTCGCTCTTGAATAAAATTACAGTGCTTTGGAAGTTATCCAGAAACACAAAGATCATAATTATATAAATGCGCATATTGTGCACGTTTTCGTTGCTGCACATATTGATTGCCATTTGGCTCTAGTCTGCACTCTACCCTGGCAATATACCGAAAGGCAGCTCACGTCGATATGAGTGATGAGAAATCCTTATTGGATTGTATTTTGTTTTTTGATTGGATGGGAATTATTGAATGGACTTACCATCGTCTACCATTTGAAGTAAAATATTCTATATGGTGAACTTCTACATTCATATTTAATATCAAACCCATTTTACAAGCTAAGTTAGGAAACAAAGTCTTTGACACCTTGTAAATTTCAGGATGATTCTTCTTACCTTGTTGTTCGTGGTTACTCTATGTGGATGCTGTTGTTTGATCTGCTTCTGCTCGCCATGCTGTTTTTGTGCAATTTGGTACAAAAAACGACGATCTCGACGAAATCGAGGAGTTGAGTTCGTCGTTACTTACCCTTCAGCACCTCCGTTACTACCAAAAGCTTGAAAATTTTTTTCTTGCCTGTAATTTATTTTAGCAATACTCAAGGTTGATATATAGTGTTTTATTGAAATAGTACTCACCCTTTGAAAGTAAATTTTCTTTATTGTGGAGGCAACAGCTCACAGAGATAACATAGAGACTAAGTTTGATTTTTATAGTGGACATCAACCTCCTATATGGGACCAGGTCATCCATGACTACGAGGAACTCGTATTTCTTTTTTAACTTGGGCGCTCTAGAATCAATCCAGAGTGCTTCTAAAAAACTTTCGTGTGAATGTTTTTGTTTCTTGCACAGGGATGTAAACTTTGATTTCTAAATTGACCTCGTTAAGTTTTTAATTTTAGACGGACATATGAGTTAAGGTATGTGATTGGGTGTTCAGAATTTGCATGGGTTATTTATTTTTCAAGGTAAGCAATAGTGTTTGATTGTATGGATCCCATATGTAACATAGACTTCTTCAGGCTCTGAAGAAGGCGATTTCGCAGAAACACTAGCCTGTTTTTGTGTTTTATTGTGTCTTCAATATAAACTATATTTTGACCTCGAGTATTGCTAAAAATATTAGAGTTACGATATTCAATTTGCAAATACCGAGGTTAATGAATAACCGATCTTGGAAGCTTTTTCTTATATGATTCAACGAGTTATTGAATATGCGGGTTTCCAATGTTATAATCATAATTTCCAAGTTTTCGAGGTACCGTATATATTTCGATAGATAGATTTATGTGTTTCATTATTCAATGATGATACTAGCTCGAGTTCCTAAGTAATATATTTAGTTGTTTGTATCCTAATTGATATTTGTCTATTTTTTAATCTGAAGCTTATTCTTAATTGATTTTCACTGTCACACTTGGAGATTGGCTTAATTTTATACTTGATACATTGTGCTTATTTTTACTATTCGAAATAAACTTTTGAAGATTGTTGAATTTCTCTCGCTTCGTCACCGATCTGCCTAACATAGATACCAAACGTCATCTGAAATAAGAAGCTGTGAATAATGTTACCTATTTCCACAAAGAATAGTTACAATAGTAAATTATAACAAGACAAACGGTACTGGTTATAAGTAATACCGCTTTCAATACTACTTGTGATAATAGCATTCGCAATAGTGATTCTACTAATATGTTAAGGATAGCAGTATTGATAACAAGTATTAATGACTCTTCACAATAATTTCAAGTTCTATGTCAGAAAGAAACTTATCAGCTTGAGTATGTGGTAGGACTTGCACGAACTACCTTTTCTCGTTTCCGGAAATCTCGTAGTGCAACGATAAGTTGTGGTTCCTTCAAGCCGCTTGTCGGATTTACACATATCATTTCACATCGTGTACATTTTTTTATAATCTGCAAATAACACTAATACATTCTTTTGGTGAATAAAGACGTTTTCGTTTCCAAGATGTATATATGTTCATTGCAAACCATAAGGCAATAAATCAACCTCAAAACAAATGTCATCTATTCGCATTATATTTGCGGTATCCTCAATGAATGGTGGAATCCCTTTTACAACAATATTAGGACGAAATCGATCAATCGTTTCCGATGTGGATAATCCTGGAATAAAAAAAAATTGGTTAGACACCTGACATATTGAGTTAATCAATATTGCAGTTCGGTAAGATAGTATCAGTCTTACGTCGTTTACAATTTATAACAAATTTAAAAAATAGCACTATTTAAAATGCTTTTGAAGTTATTTTGATCTCACCTATAATATCAGCTAAAATTTTAATGGATGCTTCATTTACAACAAGATATGGCGCTTCGTTTGACAGACTTCTTTTCGAATCTTAAAGAAGAAAGTAAATCTTGACATTATTTTATAAAGATAAGAGAAGATTCTATATAATTTATTATAGTTTGATCATGATTCGATTTAGTTATCACAGAAAATGATATTCATCGATGTGTGAGCTATATAAAATGGGCATTTTACTAGCAACCTCAGGTTGACTTAAGCTAAACTCTGGCTGCTCCATAGGTACGGCGGGCTTGGTAGTCTTGAGCGGTGGCCTTAAGCTTACGTATCACTGTTGCACTCCACCCTTCACTAGTCGCCTCCTATACCTATCAAATTATTAAACCTATTATACAAAAAAACATATCAGGGCATCTGACTAATATTGCGTTATATACCTTTTTGAATACGGCGAAGCTTACAGTCCGGTAATTCTACAATGGAACTAATCCATTTAGAGACGTTTATTGAACATTCGGTTGTTGGAACACTGAAATATTTTTGCTTATTTCTTATGAGGATCCTGGAATCGCATTCATTTGCAGATGTAATATGAGGCGACCATGTGAGGGCCTAGTTAAGATTTTTGAGTATGTATGATAAATTTATATATCTTGTAGCAAAACTTGCTACCTACCCTCTATTAACCAATAATGAACCACCACCCGATATAATGGTGAAAACCTACATCACTCATCATCTATAACACTTTTAATGGATAAAGGTATAAAAGCATCCTAGCCTTTCATCCAGACTTGTTATTTTTCAATTCTTCGATTCATCGATCGACCACATCACTTCTATCTACACCCTCATTCTCTCCTCACTTACTCTCTGGAAAGGACTATTTGATCTTGCTGTTAGAAACACTCTTTGTGTGCTTCGTATCACCATCGATACGATATTTGTATCGTTTTT
>KN716489.1:23549-40659 GCA_000816705.1 Dictyocaulus viviparus | reverse complement strand
TATCAATTGAATTGAGATCGTATTTCTTTCCACAAAAATTACTCATTCCTGTCATTACAAAGAGGCTATTAGTGACAGCTAATGGTAAGTCATCGCAATGATCAGCGCATAAAATATGGTCTACCTGAAAACATCATTATCAAAAAAATTTTGTAGTTTATTGTTAAAAACAGTAACATGAAACAAACAAAGAATATAGAAAACATAAAAGCACAAGGATCTTCTTACAAAGTGCTTAACTAATGAATCTCTTCTTCGTGTCACTTAAAGTATGAGCAAATGTATATATGTGACTAGATCATAGGCTTATAATCAGCGAATACTCGACTTTGCCTCAAATTACAGTATGTTACGCAATCTATTAGGTCACTATTGTATAAGCAATTACCTTACCAACTTCACTAGTTAAGAACAACTTTACACGTTGTTCATATTCAGCTAACAATCTTCTTGCAATACTGCAAGAGTTTTGTGTAGTACTACTCCTAGTGCTTAGCAGTTTTCATTCTTATTTGCTAAATTGTACATCATCCCAACGATTCACACTAATCCAGCTAATACACTAGCCGATCATCGTCATAATGCACCGTCGAGTGAAGTTAAGTGGTTTTGACCTCTTATAATGAGAAATGTAAGCTTTTCACTATTACAAAAGGCGGCATTGAAATGAAATCATTTTGCTTCAGTACATTCTCGGTCTAAATATTTCAGATCTAAATTTCGGAGATCCTCATGTTTCAGAAGCACAGATTCATTAACAGTTAGGAATTCTTACATTGACATAACTCACCTTGTCCTTGACTATTTCTCTTAATCCAACAACAGAATTATGGGAGTCTCTTAAATAGGCAAACATTGGACCTGTAATATAACTTCTTATGGTTTATTCTCTAGTGAATTATCACTTTATTTGATTAACTATTACAACTAACCTCAATTGTTAAAGGAATGTAACTGAAATAAGGTGATATATACAAAACTAGCTAATTTTTGATACGTATAATCATTTGCCTAAAACACTTATAATATGGAAATGAAAATGTTGTGAGTAAATTACACCTCATTAGGTGTTCTTGTACCTTTTCTATGTGAAGTCGTGGATAGTTCTGTTGAGGTACAATTTTTTTTGCCGAATACAAAGTTGGCCGCAACGATTTGTAACGCATGCGTTGTATTAAAGGTGAAGACCACTGCGTAATCTGTTGGTGTAACGTCGAAATGCTCCAGAACCATAAAATTTTAGCTGTTAAAATAGATGAGCAAAAAGTTTGATGTTTGCATAATTAAGGACCAATGTGCTTGTCCAATGTGCTCTACATGTTATTCACGAAGATTAATCTTTTCCGCATATCAAAAACGTTGCATGAGGCAAAATCAGTAAAACAAGCGGGATCCAGAAATAATTATACTAAATGGATCACAGCCAAACCCAATAATTAGCTATTGGAGTTTGACGGGAATGCCATATGCATTTTTTCCTCACCTTTATCCATCGCAGACAGGATTAGACAACGTCAAAATAAATGCAGTTCTATCAGCGATCGTTTATCAAGGTGTAGATAGGTTCTACATATTAACAAATGTTTTTCGGAAAGCATCATGTGTTTTATCTTGGCAGTAGAGCGCATCCATATTGGTCTTGTGAATGCTGAAGCTCCGATGGAAGTGACGTATGTTCTTCCTAACCTTAGCTACCTTTTCCATCACTTCTGCTCTTTCTCCGCCTTTGAGGTCATTTTCTGCCGCTCTTCTCCCAAGTTCCGCAATTTCGAACTATACATTGCATTTGTCCGATGTTTTAACTGTCCGACGTTGTGGTATAAGCTCACAACCTCTGGGAAAAAAGTATATCTTCGCAATCTCCTAGCTCTCAGCATTTTACGTTTGCTCGTGAAAGATCTAACATAGTGGGTACTGCTTATGAGCGTATCTTCTCGAAAGTTAGCTAAGCACTCGTGCTACTTCTAAATTATGTTGATATTGGCCTATCTGTCATCTCAATTTCGTGGATGGTGGTCAGTGGAGGAAGAAGAGCAACAGGTAATTTTATGAAGTAAAAATAAAAATGACCAACAATGCAAATGCCGATACAAGGTAAACAAAGAATTCCTACGTTGACTGCCTTTTGACAAAAGCAAACCAACAAATTATGCTAAAGCGAAGGATATATGAAATGAACACGCAGATAAAAAATTCATTTAACTTACCGGAGTCTAGCATCTTCTATCATCAATTTTGTGGTAGCAGATGTCATGTGATTTGAATGCGGATTGGCTAATGGAGTCGAAAGCAAAAATTCAAATACATCTCGCAGTTGCTGCTCAGATGACAAAGCCGCTCCAGCATGATCAAGATACGGCATTGGATTGCTGGAACAAACGCCATTGGGAAAACTGTTTAAGCAAATTTATTCACATAAATATTCTTTATAGGTTTAATACAAATTTTTATATTTTCATGACAGCTGTTGACAAAACTACGCTGTCTAACTACTACTACTTAAGGCTCATTTTTAACTTTTAAAGAGCCTATTGACGCTCTGCTTTTATTCTTATGAATTTCCGAACTTGATAAAACATTGGTGTAATATAAAGAGACAAGTAGAGTACAAAGTAGCGCTGCAGGGTTACTCCGTCGGCAGTTCGCTTCAGCCCAGGTCAACCAGATCTCACTAATTCAATAGATTGGCACCAAAACAATCTGGGATCATCCCAATGCTACTAATCCATTACTATTTTTAAATGGAACTTTAGTTATGAGTATGCCTATGAAAATCACAACCATCTTTATAAAATCAAGCCGTTGATTACCCATAGTGATAACTATGAGAACGTTATGGCAGAGCTCTATAACTAACTCCGAAAAAAGAGCTAGACCGGAAAAGTACTGCCTTAGTATTCTGTATAAGCGAAATAGGTGATATATTGGTCGCTAACATCAAAAACCTCTCCTCGAAGTTGCCAACATTTTCTGCATTACAGCATAGACCTTGTCGCTACCACTATGTACCTGGAAGACCACCACCATGAAACAGTGACGTGAACACGAAGATAAGCTTTGGCGTAGATCAATCCTTTGTGCCAGGTTGTGTCTACACATTTGTGTTCAACGTGATATCGTAGTTGAATAAAAGCCTGGTCTATAGATTGACTTGAGTTGACTACTCACTAAGTCAGTGCAAGTCTTCTTGCCCAGATTTCTCTAGTATTAATTTACTAATCCCAGAAGAATAGTGAGCTTGGTATGAAGTCTGTGGATGACCGCAAATCTCGGTTCTGACTGCGGCACCTCCAGCACTATGTTCCCTTGAGCACAAAACGAATGGAAAATTGCTAAGGCCTGTGCAATGTGTGAAAACAGGCATGTGGGGCAAAAAAATATTAGCTAAAGAAAATTCCTACATGGATTTTCCGTTTGCTTTGATATGCATGAAATATTATCCATAATAGTCATCATGAAACGAAAAATTTCTTGACAATCTCAGTTGAAAAAATTGTTTAAAACTTAATTAATCTGTTTGACCCAAGCCTAAGCATCGAAATCTGATGTTGCGTTATGATTACAAAGTAGACTTTATGCCATTCAATGTAAAAAATATTACAAAAGAAAGCCACAAATAGAACGTAGAATGAAATGAATGTCATCGAAAATCTATTATGATATTTTTTCTAATTTTTTATCAATTCATTAACTCAGCATCATTAGAAACATAAGAGGACGAAAATGAAAACGTTAGGTAAACAAAAGCTAATTGATAAATGTAAGAAATTTAGAGCAAGGCTATCATAACAGATATCGATCATTGACGATAATATTACAACACATACAATAATTGATTTCAATAAAGAAGATAACCCTATACGAATAATTTCATTTGACTGAAGTATAATAATGTAATGAGGTATAACTGATCAATCACTGAGTTTCAACAGCTAGATGTAAATCAGTCGCCATCGTAATGTGATTGCTACAATATCCTATGACTGAAATGTCATCGATACACTGAAATCGCCTCAAATTAGAGTCACACAAGAGGTTAAATACAATATGAAATACAACAATCGTTGTTGTCAATCGCTATTCTCTTAATTCTTGATTCATCGCTGTTGTAGTATTGATATAATAATTTTGTATATTGCTTCAATAAAAGTTTAATTAGCCAAGTTTGAGGTTTGCAATAACTCAAGTTCGAAGCAAACTTAAAGGCTATCGAATCCGAACCCGAATTAACCATATTGAAACATATTCAGTCACATGAATTCTACTAGTCTTATATCACGTTCCATTCTATGTTGCCAAAAACATTGGCTGAAACAACCTTCTTAGACAGTACGAAAATATTTGTCGAATCTTCTATGAATCAGCCTCTGCATTATTCTTTAGCTAACTCCCTGTTATGAAGAACATATAAGGATTGTAATCTACGTAAATATATTGTTTATTTCCTCTTACTTTTCGATTATTCTTTTCTAGAGGCAGCGAGCATAGTGCTGTAATAGGATGTTGTTTCATTGAAATGTACAAAGCTTCGTGAAGCATAATAATTTTTGTCAACTTAAATAACAGTATTCTTCTCAATTCCGACAATACAGGTTTTGTACTAAATCAACTCTAGAGATTCAATATATAATGGCAGAATACTTTCGTTACTTTCATCAATATAATCGCTTATACGTGGCCAGTACTCAATTGATATTACGTCAGCATAAACACTATCTTCTTCTACGTGCCAAATAGGAGCTTTTGCCTAAGTAATGTAGCTGTCGCCTCAACGTTCTTTTAGGGATCTAATATTCGCAAACTTCACGCCAAATTCTTCTTCACGCATAAAAGGGAGGAGCCTGCGATTCTCAAAAAAGAATATTCTGAAACAAGAACAAATTTGGATTTATACAACTTCTTAGCTAGCTTTGGGCAATATATCATCGTCGACAACATCGACGAGGAATACAAGCGGCTAATTAAGCACTTTCATGTGAGCACGAATAATGCTGGGAAATTAAGAATCACTAAGAGACGCTTGTCTACAAGGACTACGTCAACATGGAGTAGCTAGAACCGTAAGCAATTACCGATGAACGTCTGTACTTATAAAACGTCGCGGAAAACCGAAAAAGAATATCTCAAAGAGTGATACGCAGAAGTGATTAATGAAGTACTTGATACTTTCGAGCGCATTGGCAATCCCCGACATTGCTTCAACAATCAGAATACAAAGACGACTGCTCTCTTTTAGTAGGATGTAACCCATATCACTTCCAGAGAAGCTTTGAAGAAGCTCAACTACGATATTTGCACCTCTTCGTCGTTAACAATGGTAGGGCTACCGAACTAGACAGATTTACGCTAGAATATCCGAAGAATCTACAGCCAGTTCTCTTAATTCACTGGCTCGACTCTTTACACGCTAGCTGTCAGAATGCAAAGTTCCAAGTCAATGGAAAACTTGGCAGGAATGTGTTGCTGCACGAAAAAAGGAGATGTTTATGTTATTGGTAACTATAGCCCAATCTGCTTGTTGTCTATCATCTATAAGCTTTGACTAAAAGCTTTGTCCAGCCAAGCGCTTCTCCCTTCATACAAAATTCTTCACAAGTTAAACAGGATTTTCACTATCAAAATTACCCCTCTCCATTAAGACTTCATGATAACGTACAAAGAGGATTTTGACAAGGCGATACTATTTTGCCAAGATGCTCACTCTTGAGAGCATCATGCGAAAATTGGAATGAGACAATATGGGAGTGAAAATCGACGATCAGAAGCTTTACCACATTCGTTTCGCCAATGATATCGTATTCATTACAGTAAACATCGAGCGAGCGAAACAAGTGTTAGCCGACTAACGCTCAACCGAAGGAACATAGGTAGTTAAGTGAATATTATGAATGAGATAGTAATAGAGCTTCGCAGAAGGAAACAAGCGGCTTAGGGAACATATAAGAGCATTGAAAACATACTGATAAGAACAAAGACGACAGAACTCCAAGCCCAACTTTTCGACACCACGGTTCTTGCGGCTTTAACGAATGTTTTGAAACTTCAACGCTACCAAAGTAGGATTAAAGATCACTAGGCGTAATTAAACACTCAATCAAAAGAGTCATGATAGGGATTCCTAAATCACATAAGCTAAAAAGGGAAGCCGAAGTCCTGACTACGTCAGTGATCAAAGATCAGGGACGCAGCGGTAGATGCCAAGCTATTAAAGATTACGTATGCTGAACACGTGAAACATATGAGCGTGACTATTGGACACTAGCTACGATCCCATTGGACAACAAATGCGCTGCACAAGGATCACCTGCCCGGCAGTTAAACCTCTTTAAAAAATTCGAGATATTGATAATGATGCCCGATGAATCCCTAGAGCAAAAAGAATCTATTAAACAGCGCGCGCGATAAGCAAAAATGAAGGTTTAACTGGCGCCCACTCGACTCTGTCGATAATCAACGGGAATCCAAGTGATCCAGACGAATAATAAATCAATCAATAATCGTTAACAAAACTGTAGGTTTTCACTTGCAACATCCAAGTCGCGCTCAACAAGGCCATATCAGTAAGTGACATCCAGGTCCAGTAAGTGACATCATTCCAAGTAAATTAGATCGGTCAAATTCACATCGCTATGATTGCTTAGCTAAAATTCTGCATGTTTTTAAGTAATGTTAACTAGAATCATGTTGAGTTTGTGTTGAGAGTAATCATTCCATCGATAACACAACACTAGTTCCTAACAGCTTTTTCTTCGTTTTTGTAATATGGACGTCTCGGCATGTTCGCCTCTGAAACAGCCTTGTCGATCTGAGATGAGCGGCCACAGCAGTTGTTAAAAGGTTGAGCGATGCGATCCGTCATTCTACTGATTGTCCCCAGTCCACTTGTCCTTCAAATGGGACTTATTAATAAAGCAAATCAAGTCCTTAATCCCAAGCATTCAGCGCAACTCATTTTAAACTATTTTCAATGGCAAATTTTAAAAAGTCCAATTAGATGATTTTGAGTTGGTCAAGTATTTATGATAATGTAATACTAATTGCTCTATGAAGCATATCTGTCATTTTTGAAACTCAATCCAACTCAGTGGTATTTTATTAGTGGATTCGTAATCCGTTAAATATATGGAAGGTTTTATATGCTTGAGTGCTCGTGTTTGAATTCGTTATAAGATAGGTGATGAACAGATTGTTTATTGTTTTCGTTATCGTCATGTGATCAATAGCAAAATTTTTGCATATCATGAAAAGATGTATATATTGAAATACTCTTATTAAAAAGTGAAGTGCGAGAAATAAAGTAAGATTCATAACTTAGATATGATGATTGAATATTGGATTATCTTATTGATCCCTCAAAGCATATTGGAGGAAACAGCCTTTGATGCAAACGGACATGACACTGATTAGTACTACAAGACAAAAGTTTGACTTACTTCAAAATATCCTCTCATATTTAAAAGCTGGTTTTTGTTTTTGCTTTTTAGTAATAAAAATATTTTGTTGCTGGCGACAGATTTCATGAGTTATTCATTTAACTGCAATGTAATATTTGATCGTCTTCAACAGCAATGTAATAAAGTTGTTTTTTTTCTGAGCTTCAGGTTAGTTACGTTGTTTGTTAAGTGCAACACAGTGTAAAGTATATTTCATCTGGTTATTCTGGCTCATTTTGTTCACAGAGTTTGCTCAAATTTCATGATCAGCAAGACTTTTTTTCGCTTATACTCTTAAAATGCTTCATCATTACTTTATCTGCCTTCCGTAACCATTTCGGAGACTCATGATCCCATTATCTAATCATCATTATGACACTCTCCTTCATCGTACGGTTTCTTCTTCCCTATTAATTGCACTCAGAATATGCTATTCAGAGCAAAAGAAGGAGAGTGAAGCTGCAGACGCAGAGTACGGATTTGCGGACGGCATAATCCTATCCTGGTGCAAAGCTCTTAACTGAGGCATCGATACTGCATTATACTGCAAATTTATCATTTATTGAATGCTTTTTGTAAATATATTGCTTTTAATGATTTTCATGTCATGTTTTTTTAAAGAAAATCGTTAAACCTCGCAATTTTTCTTCATTATAGATGCAACAATATACGTTTTTTTCTGGCTGTCTAATTTTTAAGCAATGTATACACATATATTTATTACCACAGAATATTCAGAACAAGGATTTTTTCCGACTGTTTTGTCGCATGCGTTGTTTGTTTTCGACTGTTTTCTCGCATGCGTTGTAATGAATTTGTTGGCGATCAACGGTCCTATCATGTCGAACGGATTTTCTTCTGTTCATCTATGATAGTTGCTTATTGCTTAATGTATAAGTATTATGACTCACTTCTCAGTACTGTCAGATGAACAAGTATGCATTACAATGATAACGGTACTAGGTTTTTTTTCATGAAATTCGCTCTCGTTGTAAGCGTTTAAGGAGCGATGACAATTGTAAGGTAGACGATGTGTGGCTAATAATTTGGTTATTGTTTCTAATGAATGTATTTTACTGTCATTCTTTTCTTTCAGGATGGATCCTGATGAACTTCTTGACATACAATCTCGACTGCATAAGTTGATGCCGAAGCAGACCCAAGATATTGTGGGTTTATGATTTTTTCGCATTTGGGAGATCTATTTTACACAATAACTTTAACTTACGTTTTTTTCTTAACTTAGTTCCAAAGTATTGTGCTATTTGCTGTTTATTTAGCAAATGCTTTTTGCACTTACATTTATCAATGAATAATGTGAGTTGCTCAAAACAAAGTCTTCTTCTGTCTTCAAATAATCGTCATAATTATTGTTACAATTAGGTATTTTTCATAGATCGCAACAGCAATTTTCCTGTTCCTACTGCCGATCGGATTTCTTATTAATATTTTCATTGTAATGCCTATTTGGTATCCAACATTCGGAGAAGGTATTTATATTTATATATGCAAGTGGTTTTTTTTACATTGAACTTCTAATACTTTTTTCTTCAAGTTGTGTTTTATCGTGTATGGTATCAGTTTTATCTGAAAATTTCCCGTTTTAGCTTGGCTTGTTCGTGTGCTGTGCTTTATGTTGTTAGCGTTCAATGTGTACATGAACTGGTATAAAATGGTAACTGTTGGACCGAGTGGAATCAATAATACGCTTCCAAATATTGTCAAAAAGGGTTTCCGGTATGTGTACAAGTATGCAGCACTTGGGTAATCAGTTTCACTTTTTGATTAAAATACATTTTGCAGATATTGCCATTCTTGTCATACAAATGCTCCACCTCGTGCTTATCATTGTCCGGGTGAGCAGTAGAAATCATTTTCGCTAATTTTCGCCGCAGGAAGTTTCCTTTATTATGACTAAAAAATGTTTCTTGCTCTTTTGTCTAGCAGCAATATAAGTTTTCAATGGAAACGTAGGTTAGCGTACCATTTCTTGAAAACAATTGGATTATTCTTTTGTCTAGTTCCTGTATCACTACTTAAATCTCATTGAAACAGTCAAGAAACGATTGCGCTCACGTCTAACCTATACTATGCTAATCACACTTTTAAAATGGTGCGTACGTCACTTTATTTTATATGTTGTCATGATACAAATGCTTTTACGATCCACTTTTCAGTGTGCGATAAGTGCTGCTTTCGTCGTGACCACCACTGTTCGTTTGGAGCAGTTTGTGTCGGACATTTTAATCAGAGGTATCTTTCAATTTAATCGGGAGAAATCTGTTGTTGAGATTTTTGTGCAAAATATATTAGGCATTATACTTTACTGTGGATTGGTCTCTAGTGCAAGGCATATGATTTTGTCATAAATCACGTTAAATTTAGGTACTTTGTAGCCGCCATTGTCAATCTGTTATTTCTTTGTCTTCCACTATTTTAGTATGTTTTCTTTCTCGAATTCAATACCTATATATATTAATCATAACAAACGTGTTGCAGTTACTCCTGGGAATTTGCCTGGACTCGTATTGAAGGTGGCTTTTCAATTGGACGATCTTGGCAAATTCTTCTTCCACACCTTGCTTTAATAGCTAGGTTCGGTTATTTATTACTTGAGTGTTGGGTTAAATTATTCACTCTGTTTTTCATACCACAGGAACCTTACTTATTTGTTTCAATATTTTTCAGGGCGATCTCACTTCATCAGTTTTTCTGCATCGTATTCTGTGCCTCTACGTTTACTGTGCTTTTATATGTATCATATCTTGTCTTTGCGCAGCTGTTTTGTATTTGGAATGGACAAACAAGAATGGAATATTTATTGGTAGGTTCACTACCGTTTTAGTACTTGTCAAGCAATAACTTACTTAGCCTTTATAATAAGTACTGTGTTTTAGGAAATACATGCGTATCAGCTTGGCCTTCTAGATAACCTCCGCCAGTGTCTAGGCTCACGTTGGCCTCTTATTTTAGTCTCACCTTTTGTTCCGAGTCCTTTGCCATCAGATGGAATGTCATTTGTAACGAGAGAAATAAAAGAGTACAATGACCCCAAATGTTTGTAGAATTACCCATAAAATCCTCCTATATGTCAAGTCATGTGATCTCTTTTTATAATCTTAACTACACTTGATTGTGTACTGGTTTCTACTAGTTTCAATTGTATTATATTTGCAAAATAAACATGAAAAATATAGGTTTGTGTTGTACATATTCCTCTTCAAGTAGTGAGGGTTGTTTGTCTCATAATTCACCTCGTTTAATGACATCCAATTTTTGGCTATAGTAAAAGCATCACTGTGACTGCATTTGTGTTCTAACTTCTGCCTCGTAGTCTCAATTTTAAAACCAATTTGAAATTTTTTGAAAATATCATGCTATTTATACGTCACCACTCAGTCATTGAAATAATTTGTGAATATTTCGAAGATCGTAGTACGATGACCTCCCGTGCAAATCTGTCACGTATGAAGAATGATACGAATCGAACAGCGTTTGATTCATGTGGTTATTCTTATGGTGGCCTTCTTTTCAACTGGGAAACAATCACTGTTGCAGAATGAGATATTTTATCTTTGTTAAATCGAATTCATCGATATTTCGAAACGTTGACACCGAGTTCAAATAACAAAGCGACTTTAAATTCACTTCATCGTATGATTCTTGCCAAATTAAGCACCTGAGAAGTTCAAACGCTAGTAATTTGCCTTATCATAGATGAATAAGATAGAAGTTAAATGTATGAAGACATCATTTTGTTATCTTTTATTTCAGATTCAGTGAGAAGTATGTTTATTCATCAGTATTAACATCTTATACTGAATTACCTCTGCCCACTGTCAACGCTCGATTCGAAATCATTGGCCACCTGAAATCCTGACAACGAGCTATTAAGCTATTACATATAGGAGCCCAAACATTAGATTAACAAATTATTATCTTGTAACTTAAAACCACTGGATACTGCAAATCCTCTGAGTTGTTCCACTTGCGATTTACAACGGAGTGAGAAAAGATAGATCATATTGCTTTCATATCGCCATTGGAATAACTTGTCTTATGAACATTTTTTTCCTTAACACAGCACGATATTTTAGTGATTGAGAATCATATATTCCGGCTCCGGTATAACCACAGCTGGAAAGTGACAAACTTGCCAGGTTTAACAGTGTGGAAAAATCAATGGTACATTTCCTCGCTTACTGTTTGTTGATTTGGTATCGTAAAGATATAAAATTGATTAAATCTTCACATCTATCATGTTCAGCAACTATTGCCTCATTTACATCATTGTTATTCAATTTTACGTCTTTTATATGTACTGCAAACTACAAACGCTTTGCAACTGGACACTAGAGGTACTTGAACAGTACAAATGTTTGCCGGTTTTGATACTTTCTATAAGCATATTAGGAGAAAAAACACTTGTTCTTATGAAAAAAATTTGTTATGCTGCCTTATGTACTTTGAATAAATTTAATATCAGTAAGTGATTCAGTTGAAAAATAGTTTAAAGAAATAAGCTGAGTATTGCAATAAAAAAATTGTTTGTAAAATCCTAAAAGCTTTAAGTTATTAAGAGTCATTATTAGGTTAGAGTAACATTTCGTCGAATCTTACCACTACATAAATCCCATTAGAGCAATCAAAAATAGTTATTAAAAATTTATTCAAGATAAAAAAAATAGAATAAAATAAAATAAGTAAAAAAATAATAAAAATAATAAAAAATACACGAAAATTAAAAATAAAAATAATAAAAAAGACAACAATAATACACGATATACACATTTAGTGTTGTTTCGATGTTGAGGGCTTATCAACGCTCCACTCATCTAAATCATAATACCCTCTCATAAAACTATGGATGGCTCCGGAATTTCCAGGTTCTTCGGAGGACGTGCCGGTGTCCCCTTTGGAGTATCCCACCACTTGTCCTCCATAATTTATCAATTTATCTATATCATATGGGTGCTCCATATTTATATACTGTTTAGACTGTCAGAGCTCGAATTTTCCGGCTCTTTCTGCGACGTACAAGGTTCCTCAGAGTTTTCTATACCTAATGTTCTATTGCTTTCAGCTAAACACTCATCATCAGAGCTTAGTGTAATAGTTTCGTTATCCGGTTCTCTTGTCCCACCAAAACAAGCTTCTTTAGCTGCCAAATATGTATTCCTTCGATTCTTTCCTAAGTTTCCTGTGTAGCTTATAAGCGAGTCATTGCATAATATATCACCGTCAGTAATACATAATTTCGGAAAAATTTTTTCCGCTGGGAGGATCGCCATAGTAGGCACACTAGGTGCCTCTATCTTTTTGGATCGTGCCTCAATTCTTCGCTCTTCCAAAAAATTCAAATAATTTTCTGTTACTGTGAATTCGCGTAACAAATCCACAGCCTTCTTTAGTTCTCGTTTAATCTGAAGAAACATTGTGTCTGTTCTGAATTCTTTAAACGTGACATTCACTAACCAATAGTTGATAATGATCTAATTTCTTATCATCCTCTTTGATGTCTCCTTCTTGCGTTGAATTTCTCGCACTCCTGTTACAATCCTCAGGCGATTCACTCCACTATAATACTGATTTTTCATATATTTAAAACGCATAAAATTCTACGCATAAGTTTTCACGAAATGTGGCATCGATTTAGTCGTACAGTCATCCATTAAACATCTAGTCGACTTTTATGCAATCATATCTTCTCGAATAGCCATACTCCGCATCCATCAACAGCGTTATAAGAAAATCAGCATTACGAATTGCTATTTACCAACTAGTGCAACAGATGAAAAGGATTTAGATGTATTCAAAATGAGGTGGAAAAAGTTATCAAAACTTAAAATCCTTTTACGAATTCCTTATTGGACACATAAACGAAAGAATGAAAGTAGTGAACGAAAAACACTATAATATTGGAAAGTTTGTATCAGGAGTTCGAAATGAAAAACATCTTATGGTAGTCTTGGCCCACAGCACGCTTCTTCTTTGGAAACTCATTATTCGTAAAAAAACAACATTGCCTATGGACGTGAGAGTCGTCAAATATAACGACCGGCGTGGAGATCGACAATATTCTCACTAACACAGGATACTGTCATCTCAATGCGTCCACATAACCATCTTTCTGCACTGGATCTGATCATCATATTCTCCGTACGAAGATTCGTCTTAGCAGAGAGCTATAGAAGAAGATTTTTCATTGTACAATAGAGGAGACGGTACAAACATGAAATATTATTGGAAGCAGGTCAAAAACGAACTAATCTGAAAAGTACAATCAGGATCTACGTGAATACCGTGTTCCTCTGTAAACTTTGCTAAACGGAGACAGAATACCAGCCTCTTTCCGTCGTTATATGTAATTGATAACGGAATAGTTCTACATCAGTCTCTTCGTTCTACGATTTCATTGGCGAACCCTCACATAACCTTTGAAGATAAATTGCCATAGGAAGCATGAGAAGTGACCTGGACCAGATAAAATAAATTTTGCCTGTCTTAGAGCTGGTAGCCACAAGCAAATTCTCGTACCCCATCTGATAAAATGTATTCAGAATGGAAAAATTCCGGATCAGTGGAGAACTTCGCGCACAGTCCTGTGCAAGAAGTAGGACTGAAAGGATATTCAAAACTATCACCTGATATACTCATTGAGTGCACTTTACAAGCTCTTCACGAAGATTATCCTGTTGCGCATAACTAGAACATTGGCAGGGGCTCAACTTGTACAACAGTCAGTATTTGGCAAACGGTTATGCAATATGGGTGAAGTCCGGACGGTAGCAAAGTTTATAGAGGTCTGTCGAAAATCCCGCTTGCCCTGTATTCCAACCTTTGTCGACTGAGAAAAAATATCTGACAGAAAAAAAACAGATAGAACAAACATGTGCATCGATGGGAAATTCCTATCAAACCTTCGTTTTGCGGACGACATCATCTTATTTACTACGAGTACAGAAGAAGCAGAGCTACTGTTATGCGAATTGAACGCAGCTTGGAAAATTATAGAATTGCCAATAAATATGAGGACTAATTTGATGATGAACCAATGGCGTAATGAAAGTCAAATCAAAATTAATGGTGTTCAAATTCAAGAAGTCAAATCTTGTATATACCTTAGTCCATCTATGAATATGAAGAACTATATGAGAGACGAATCAAATAGAAGAAGGAAAGCTGCATTAGTTTTGTTGTGATCACTCAAAATGCCATTGATCAATTAACAGACACGAGAATGTGTTCTCTCCTTTTCGACTCCATGCTACGCGTCCGATATTTGGGATGATATCTCAGCAACGTCAGGGAATTCACGAATTAGTTACAGGGCGCTTGAAAGTAGTCTTCCTCAATATAACCAGCAAACATAACACCAAGCTGGACTTCATACTACTAACCTCCAATATTGTCTCATCTAAAAACCCAGAGGAATACCCGTTAACAGCGAAACATGGATAGGCTGGTCATATAATGAGAATAAAAGACGACAGATTGACAAAAAGAGCTGCATAATGGTACCCAAGACAATGCAAACGTCCTTTTCAGCGACTACCTTCCAGATGGGCAAACGTATTCGAAACAAACGTCTGTATTCGCAGCTGTTGAAGATCTCAGGATTACGGAATTGGTCGTGCCATGAACGCAAAAGACAAACACTGTTGACGACAATCGCCCGAGAAAAAAACGAGTGGGAAGGTTTGTGACGAGCCATCCAACTATTCAAGTAAGTAATTTGTGTAAGTTTTGCATCGTTTATAGGTTGGAAATAGTGCAATGTCCACATACCAGTTTCTCAAAGTAGCTTAATACTGTGCGATATGCGTAGTCTTCTGCCGACTCACCTGTTCTCCAGAGGACCTAGAATTTATGTGGGATAAACTCTGAAAACCAACTTATAGCTTCAAATGATTGTTGCGCTTTACTATGAATAATTTCAGACAAACAAAGTTGAATGAATAGAGCTTAAATTATTACGAGGCTAGGGCTTAGAAAGATCTATACAGAGATTCAAATCTGAGAAGATCACGAGGCGCAGAATGATTGAGTACCAGTTAACTTTCCACAGCAAAAAAATATAAACGATTCATGATCAACATTTACCTGTCTCATTTCATAAGCAAATTCAGCCGCATTCGAATACTGCTTGCCTTCTAATTTCACTTTGATCCTTTCCAGATCTTCCATTATAGTAGTAGCCTGAAATAATTTGCAACTATGGTTACGCTATTAAGTGTTGTGGCAATCCCGTTATAGTTTGTTTTCGGTTCATGGCTTTTTTTTTGTGTACTAAAATAGTATGTCATCCATTTGAGCATCATGTCAACCTCGATGAGTAAAATTCTTGTTGAAGTTCAGGTTGAAGTTCAAAGTTGAAAATGTAGGATTACAGTAACTGTTGAATATGGCAAGGGCGCTAAGCCTGACATAATGTATAAGTAATAATGGCATAAAAATATTTGTAGAAGAACCACGACTCTTTTACCTAAACGAGAGAGATTAGAAATCATTAATGGTTAATAATGAAAATCATCTATATTACCTCAAATTGGTACTCCATCAAATTGCCGATAAGCCTGGAGCAAAATGTTATAAACATTATTGCATCTTCTTGGATCATCTCGGTCGACGGACTTTTGAGTTTATCTATCCTGACCATAGTATTTTAACTTACAACTTCAAATTGTAATTTTAGTCCAGAAAGCATAATATTTTCTTGGTGAAAGTCTCTTTATTGTATTAGAACTGATCAGAATTTAACAATGAGGTACTTTTTCACTGAACACTCATAAATTAAACTAGAATGTTATATCAATACGTAATTCGGTGATATTTGACCGATTTGTTTTCAAAAAGAAACAGAAAACTGAAAAAGATTAATTTGGCAGTGATAAAACGCGCTGAAACATGCATCGTTTAAAATCTCTCAAAAATTGATTCAAGCTCGATCAATTATCGATTGTAGGCGGAGCATTGTCATTATTGCCATTTCTATGCTCTCCTACACTTCAGAATATTGTTTCGTTATCAAATGATTACAAAGCAAAAGATCAATTCGTGATAGCTATCAAAATATCAAGTCAAGGTAAAATGAAGACACTAAACGAGTAGGGGATTTTTGGTTGCTGGATAAGACCTCAACTAACATATGCTTATAACTCACAAGGAAACTACAGAATAAGTGAAGAGCCAGTTGAAAGAAAAGATGAAAATAAATGAAAGGGAATCAAATAAGTCTAAAATTGAGAGGAAAACTAAGGAGAAGGATTATTAACAAACCGCACGTGGCACTGCAAGCCACGCTGACTGACCAGATCGAACGTCCTGCACTCAGAATTACACGTCAACGAACTTGTTTTAACAACTTATAGTAGTTCAATAGCAGTACTTCTTAGCAAGATCTTTCATGTTTCTGGAATGGAAAACGTTGTCGATTAATCGATTAAGTCGTTATGCGAGAGCACATTTCGTCTAATATGGTCTATAGTCATTTACATATATGGCACTTAAAGAGATTTGATTCTTATGTCTGGATAACTATAAGGCAACTATATAACTAATCATATGTGATTTAATAATAGAGCTGGAGTTCAGAAGGTCAGAACAAGAAAAACGAGGCATTATAAATAGGTCACTGTGACTTCCACCATTCGCTCGAGTTAGGTAGGTCTATACAG
>KN716488.1:148693-161477 GCA_000816705.1 Dictyocaulus viviparus | reverse complement strand
AATAATATGTAACCGTATACCGTGTAAAAGGAACATCTAAGGTTTGAACACAATCAACATTGTCAGAGAAACGAAAGAATGAAGAAATTAAAATAGTATTCATAGATTTCTTTCTTTTATTTTCATTATTGTTTAAATGCAAGTGAACATTTGAATCGATTAGTAAACCACGACGTTCATCAAACTCAGTAGATTCGCCTCTAATCTGCATTTTTATCAATTATATGAGAGCATGAGACATAGCAAATGTAGAAGATTGAACTAACTGGATTCTTTTAAATGAAATATAAACATCATTTAAACTATATTATACAAATAATATCTGTTACAGCTTGCTCTGCTGTAAGTGCTGCTCGAGTTAGATCATTACTTTATGGACCTCCATGGCAGCTGTCTGTTTCTATTTCGTCATTTCGTAAAGGATATTGGGTAACTTAATAAGTAAAGCACCTTGCCCAACTTTCGCTAAACAGAAAAAAAAAAACTTTTTCAAAAAATAAAGCCTTACAGAACAAGAGAGTGAAGGACAATGGAAATCTAGGCTTCCCATATTGAGAAACACTAGTATTTTTTAAAATTCGTGCTCCTTTTTAAAAATGGGCCCAAGTTTGTCACCATTCAAACTTATTTTAGAAATAGTCTCTCACAATGTTGTATGCAACTCACCTAACCTAGCACAACAGTAGAAATGTGCTATGCGAGAAACTAGTGAGGTGACAAATTATAGAACAAAGAGAATGTCAGGTATTAAAAAAGAGGAAAATTTGTTATAATTCCTTATCAATAGATGCCGAGATAATATAACGGCTAGCGAGCTCGATTTTGTACATAGTTTGTCAGCAACGAATGCCTGCAGCTGGGAAACAGTCAAACCTATATGTCTATATAGAGACTTCTTCACTACTATATTCACCACAATTATCTTAATATCATCATACCACTTCTCATTCATTCCTCAATCCTCCTCCACATATTTCTTTACCAAATTTCCGTATACTACAATTATCGCATTTCGTACTATATGAATATTTCTTCCTTATCACTATTATTTATCAATATGTATTATATACAAAGGTTTGATTATTCAACTTTGAAATCCTATCAGATCCAAAAAGTTACAAACTACTTAAGCGAAAATAAATATATCATACTAATATTATTACTATTCACTGGTCAGCCAACTCAAATGGTGTGCATTGACCAAACCATTACTATACCCTCCAGCACCACCACACTTCTATCAATCTGTATTCTTACCAACACTACTGAGATTACTAAGTAGACTATTGAATGAAGTTAAGTTATCAAAGTATTAGAGCAAGAGTCTGTTTTGTTAACTTACTACGTGCCTCATCCCCATTCATTAACGTACTTTTATTATGAAGTGATTTGAAATGATCATCAGTTTAGCAAAATGATAATGCATCCAATCATCTATGACAACAAAGACAACGCAGTATTTGTAACAAATGTCAATAATCTGTATTCGCAGGTGGATACGAACGTTAAGTGTGATGGAGTATGCACTGGTACGTCACTACCAAGAAATCTGCGTCCTTATATACGGGGCTCATACTAACAGAAAACACGACCCTTTCATGTTCCCAAATAATTCTGTTGATTACGTTAAAAACACGTAGAGGTGTAGTTATACCATTTCCAATTGTGAATTAGTTGCCAAAAATTTCTATTGTAGCCACTGGAGTAGTAAATGAAGAAGTGATGATATTTGTTGAATTATACAGGGTTATACAGTGCTTTTTTTTACAGTCATACCAATAGTTTTCGTTCTGTAATTTTATTAGTAAATAGAATCAATCAAAATGTACCACTGGATAAAATCAGAGCAAAAATATTTTATTTGAGTTCTTAGATATTAATTAGACTCGAATCATTTCGTGGCCCTTATCAAGTCCGATGTCCATCCAGGGCAATTTGATAGCAGAGAAATTCATATAAAATAGCTAGCATTAACATGGTGGAGAGTGTTCAACTCAAAAAACTGTATGGACGCTCGCATTTGACCACCTTCACGATATAACGTCGAATATGATGTGTAGGAGCTTCCTGCAACACTAATCGACCAACGCCAAATTTTTTCTTATCTGGCTTAATTTATCTGAATTGAAGGGATGGAGGGCTTGGTATGCTAAAGGGGCGGCTGCAAATCTGATTCCCGCCAGCGTTTACGTCGATCAATCCATCAATTCCTCGTGGTGGGATGTGCCAACGCAATCGTGTTCAAACTGATATCGTGTAGGTGGTTGAATGCGTTCGTGGTCTATACAGTGACTTGAGTTGACCACTATTTACCAAGTCAATGCCACTTATCTTACCCATATTTCTCTATTGCTAATTTACCGACCCCAAAGGGATCACGGGCTTGATAGGCCTGGGGGCTGCCGCGAACTGATTCGGACCGGCGTGTCACAGCGGTACCTCCAACACTGAGACGCTGCGCACCCGTCAATTTAAACTTCACCATTTATCAATCATTTGTATTACATGTTTTTCTTTTGTCGTTAAACTTCATCATATTAAGAAGTTACGCTTGAAATCGCTTTTCACATCTGTTATTAGAATTATATAAAAATGTATAACAGTATAGTTCATGAGTAAAATCAAATAAATTTCACTATTATTGTTTTGCAGAGGCAACTGCATATGCGTGTAACGCAAATAAAATTTATTACATTTACAAATGAAAACCGTGTCTGTCAATATCTTGGAGAAAGACAATTTTTCACCATATATGATAGTTGCTAAAGTATTCTTCTAAACTATATGCATTTTCAGAATACGTTGCTCTTATTTTATTCTATATAGAGTCAGTTAAATCTTTCATAAATAAAAACAAATGAGTGATTATCAAAAACATTCAATAAAATCAATCTAACAATGATCTTGTTAGGTCATCATTAGAGGGTTATGATGGAGGTTAATAAATGCTTTGTACGCCTCTCTTTCTAATGAAGCTGGTTATTTATTTAAGAGTAACGGAAGCCCCGATGAATTGTGATCTAAGTGGTCCAATAGTTAATCATTGAACTACTCTATTCAGAACAATTTGCCACATTTGCGTTGACCAATTTGACATTATGGCATTTGTTGTCTGAACAGATTGTTTTATAACGAAAGTAAGTGAAGATTACGATCAACAGAAATTCAAAAAAAGAAAACAACCGTGATTTTCCCAGAAATGGACGAATGCACTGAAAGAATATCTTGCAACGTCATCGGCATGCACATGAACGGTGCTTGGTTTCCCATCGGCATAGTGCACGTCTTCGTTACCGTACTACTGATTATTTTTACAGCTTACCATATTTGGCATGACTAAAACAATATTCGTCATAGGCAGAAACTCTTCTATTGTAGAAATTTACCTTATACATGTTATACCCATGAGATTTTGATATTACAAAGCAACACTGATAAAAACTGGTCGGTTTTAGAAGAAAAAGCGATTTCGAAGGAATAATTTATCGTAATTTTTTTGAAAAATCAAATCTATAATTTATAGAAATTTCTTATTTTTAGCCATGATATGTCCAATATACTAAACACCAAACAAGCAGAACTAATATTAGCCGAATCCAACAGTGCTTGTGGAGAAATTGGCATCAACTTAACTTAAGCCTCCAGAAGGCGATGGTTATGAAGCACGATATGTTTTTGATGCCCTATTCACGCTTATCGGAAAGAACATTTTAGAATGCTGAAGCTTTAACGTATTGAAGAGAACAAATAAG
Source organism: Dictyocaulus viviparus (assembly GCA_000816705.1). Lineage (NCBI taxonomy): Eukaryota > Metazoa > Nematoda > Chromadorea > Rhabditida > Metastrongylidae > Dictyocaulus > Dictyocaulus viviparus. Next base: position 157,725 of record KN716488.1, on the reverse strand, counting down.
ACAAAGCTGTAAGCCTAAATTTTCGACAAGAAGTTTCTTCCTGGCTCAACATATGCCTCGTAAACTTGAACATTACGAAAGCGTTATGACAGATGGCTGAGCGCAATACCAACGGTCCATCAAGAGAGTGATGCTCGGCGGTTTCCGTATCACGCAAATAGGAATGGAACACAGATTTTTGGCTTAAGTCAACGATCGAAGATTGCGGATGCAGCTCAACGAAACCTTAGAGTGAGAAACGTCCATTTATTATCATGGTATGCGATATGGAAAGATGGTAGTTCTTCTCGACGATTATTGTCGATTGTTGATGATTAATGGCAGTTCAGATAGTCTTAGTTATATTTTTTCAGACAAAAACAGCCACAAGATAGATGCTTCTCAAGTTAAAAAGTAACCTATGTAGAACTGTTTGTTTACTCATAAATAGATGTAACTTTACACTACAGCAATGCTAATCAATGTCATTTTCATATGCGCAATCCATTCGGAGTATTACTTTTTAAAATCTATAGAGTCTACCCAAAGCATTAGCTCTGTGTTTGCTTGGAATAAGGAGTGTTTCAATTGGATGTCTAACAATTCAGTTGGTGATTTCTTTTGCCAGGTTAGCGATAGTGTTTGGTTGAATTATTGGATTACATATTTGACATAAACTTCTTTAGGCTCTGAAAAAAGCGATTCTACCGAAATATAGTCTGTGTTTGTGTTGTATTTTGTTCTCAATAAAACACTAAATATCAGCCTTAGTACTGCTAAAGACGCATTCAGTATATGTTGATGTACAATTATAAATAATGTAATTAAAACGATTTTTAAGCATTGAAAACTTACCAACACCCATCCCATCTGCTGTGAGAAAAATTATATCGCATTTCAGAGGTGTGTATTCGACTGTGACATCAAGCTGATTTAGAATCAACAAAATCATATCATCGGAAAGTCCGGCACTACGACCTTGTTGGTAGAGAACATCTTCGACCTAGGATATCAATAACTGCAGCTTTGTTAATATGAATTATAGGGAAACAATCCTTTACTATTAAATATTGTAAGCATTGCAAAAACTCGTTATTGCAAATAGTTCAAAAATGTTACGACTATCCTAAAATCTCATTATAAGGCGAGTTGTAAATATGTGAATACAAGCAGATCGCATTATAATATTTTGAATGAATGTTACAGCTTTCTGCTCAGTGCTTGAAATGGTTGGAACTTGAGGAGCGGTGCTGCTTGCGTGTACACCATGGCTGCTGGCAGTTTGAAGTCAGTTATTTAAAAGCTAAGAGTTCTCCCTAGAAGCAAATAACCGTATCCCACTAAGTAGCTTATAATTTACTATGTTTTGTTGGTAAACTTTTTTCGAAATACTACTTCATCTTTCATAATAGTAATACATCTTAAAATTTTTCTTGATTTTATAATTATTATTACTATTAGAAATCAGTGTGCAAGAATTCAAGTAATAAGGAAGTACAGCGCAATTTTGGAGGAGCAGCTCATAGCTGATCAAGGCGTTTCAAGCTACTATGCTTCCATCTACTTTATAACCACTTATGTATGATTAACAATTTTATAGAAGATCAATTCTTCTTTCTCACTTTTTGTATGTACCTGATTGTGATGGTAGTACGCCACATCCTTTAACGGAAGACTGGACAGCAAGATAGCTTAAGACAAAGAATTCTTTCGCAAACATTTACGCTATCAGTTATCGCTCACCATTTCTGAAATCACAGAAAACTTTTTAAAAACTCTTCTTCAGCGTTATTTCGTAATTTTAATAATATACAATTTGAGCGAAATCGTTCCTATCGGGATGACTATAGTTATTTGCTTGATAACCTATTTCAAAGAAAAAGATTATTTCACATATTGCATTGTAAGATGCTTTAGTGATTAATCAATAGAAATAATCAATAATTGGCCATCAATAATTGCTAATAAAAAATTTACACAATAATATGGAAATCTTTGAAAAAAATTCTTATGAACAAACTTCGATACTGTAGAAAATAAAAGAAAATATTAAAGCACTTTTTTATAAATAAACGATCAAAAATATCATTGCAAAGAGTAGCGTTTTTTTTTATTGGAAATAAAAAATTATTAGTAAGAAACGCGTAAAGCTATGTCCCCTAACGCCATCCCATTCCAAATTCGTACTGTAGAAATCTGGGTCATATGATTATTAAAAAAATAATTGAAAAAAAAGAAGCGTTTACAAACAGTGCTGTTATGGTTATTTCTTCTATAATGTGTCAGCTATGAAACGTTACAATGGCTTTTGTTCTATATTCCTAATGTTGCCTAGCACATCAGAATACTTGGAACGAAACAGTACCACAAATGCTTGGAAAATCAAACACTCAGTGAGAACTCGATCAGATCACCCACCAAAAATAAAAAGCAAAACTTTGAATAATGTCATAGAAAAAACCTAGACGATTCAATCAGCAACAAACAATGACAGACATTTGTGCATGAGAGTTCTAGCCAAACCTGAAGTTCCAAGTTTTGTGATTCACTCAGCACCAATAAAGATAGAAACCGTCATATTTTTCCCAGCTTTTAGTGGGGTGATCTTCTGAAACGTTAGGTTTATCATAACATCAAACAAATCATTCAAAGAAAAATAACGTTTTTTTGAATTGTACAGATCAATTAAAATTTGATCTTGAAGTTCAGTTTATATAATTAAACGAAAAATAGTTAGAAAAAAAACACTTCGGCTTTGGCAGTCTTAATCAGCTGATTTAAATGTGTATCAAGGCGTTTCTATAATTTGAACACGTTGCCTTTTATGGTACGGCTTATTGATTCATTGAGCTGACATTTCGACTGTTTCAGTTTCCTTATAATTGAAATAATTACGAGTGTCTACTTCACTCATAGACTTATCATTTATCATTTCAACTCTATCATTTCAGCTGAGTGAATCTTCAATACCCTAGTTTCGATCGCATAAACACTAAATGACCCTAGATTTATATGCATAACGCCATTCAATGAGTGTCTTTAGGCTTCCAGATAAAACCGAACATTGTAGAGTTTAAATCGACTATGAGTGTACAGGTAGGAAAAATCCTTGCTATCGTGAAAACAACGGTCTTGATTGTAGCAAAGAATCAGGATATAAAAATGGCTATTTTATATGCCAATAGCAGCTGTTCTACGTTATGCTCTTTTCCTTTTTATTCTGATATATCAGTACTGGTTGCTGTTCTGATCATGCTTTCTAACAGTACTCTTTGTTGGTGAGCTGAGTAGTGAAAGAAACCGTGATGGTCCAAAACGTTATTGTTTCTTTGTTCTTCAATCCACGTAGTGATAGAGCCTTTATTGAATAGTTCAAATTCTAATCACGAAAATGGAAGCACTCTTTGGTCGTTTCGGTATCTCACAAGTGAATTCTACATACTCTGGTATTCCTTCTGGCGTACGAAAGAAAATGGCTCGTGAAATTTTTGTTTTCAGTGGATACGGGATTGTAGCCTACATGTTTTCGAATTCATTGACGGACGAAAAAATAAAGCTACAATGATTAATTAAAGAAATAGGTGTGAACGAATTTTCCCAATGTTTGGTTTATCTGCTCTGGTAATATTTGTGTTTTATATGATTTTTAATTGATGGTTTCATCTAAAGTTCAGTTATGGAAATCTTGGGTGATTTCAATTGATGAACACGAAGATAAACGCTTTTTGTTTGACAAAATATCTTGGATTCGAGAGTTCTGATACCAGTGGCGCAGCGGAGGATGTGCCACAATGGCACGTATATTAAAAAAACCAATGTTTTTATACATCCAGCTTTTAATAAGCGTATTTTCTAGATACGAAATAATGTTTGAATCACTTTTATCGACGAGGCTCGTATATTTTAACTTTTGATGGAACTTTAATATGATTATTTCATTCCTATAACATTTTTGCGTTTTGCGCATTTTAAAATTGGAGCACTTCTATATCCCGGTGATGCAGTGTGAAAAGAGCCACAGTGACATTCATGTCGGGATACGTAAGACGAACCGGCCCCGTCAACCCTTTGATGTCGATAAATTCGTAAAAAAAAAATTTCAATGGTGTAAAGAGTACAAACTTGGTGAAAAGTGGCCAATTAAAGTCATCTTATGATCTAGGCTCGTATTTAAGCTGCTCTACAATATCACGTTAAACATGAATCCGTAAGTGCATCCCACAACAGAGATTGATCAACGCTAAAGCTTATCTTATCTTACATGTCTGGACCACTTATCTCTTTCTAAAACTAGTACTTTATGTAGGTATCGGATTTCTGCGAAAATTTTAAAAATTAATAGCAAATGTTCTTACATACTCATACCTTTAAGCTCCATAAAATAGTTCACTCCTAGCCATTACGAGGAATTTTTGATTTTTTCTTTTGAAAGCTAAATATTGTCTACAGTTACTGATGCGTTTCTCTTCAGAATTACCAGCGCCTATCTTACCTTATTTTTGCTCAAGGTAGACGATGTTCTTTATCAGCAAGGTCGTGGTTCTAAACTCTCACATGATGTGATTTCGATGATTTTATGTCAAGTTGATGTCTCAATCAAATATGGACCGCTGGAATGCGTCAAAGTTTTTCTGACACGAATGATCCTGTTGCTAATTGTAAGTTTGGTAACTACATATGTAAAATTGTTTTCAGTATAACTGTTTTTTTAGGATTAAAATGGCTTCGAAACCGATAGTCATAACGGCGTGCATTCTAACGTGTACTGTTTACCTGGATTACCTGGACTCCCGTTGATCATCGACTAAGTCGATCTCGCAGCAGTGAAACTTCCACTTTTCCCTATCACGCGCTAGGGTAGTACAGTGAGTTTTTTCTCTAGGGATTCGCTGAGCATCATAATCCCTTTCCAGGTCTTTAGTGAAGAGGTCAGAATATCGTGCTGGTGGTCTTCCTGCAGTGCGTTTGATGTCCAATGGGATCCAATCGCTTACAGCTCGTGTCCACCGGTCATCATCCATGCGCATCACGTGTTTGGCCCACCTAATCTCTAAAAGCATAGCGTGCACTGCTGCTTCTCTGATTTTCGATCATTGACGTAGATCGGAACTTCGTATTCCCTCCTTCATTTGAGATAATTGATATGATGCGAAATGGGGATCCAGGTGGTACACTCATGCCTGTCAGCATGGTGTACCCCATTCCTGCAAAACACACGACTATCAAAGAAAGTCTGAGGGTATTATTTCTCCATACGACTCTTCTGGCTGTATTTAGTGAATTTTATTCAGACCAGTAATGTTATCATGGCGAACTGGTCGAAACAAATGTGGCAGAGTGTCTCGAACAGAGTTTCTCAAAGAATAACCTCAGTTTGATTCGCAAAATACTTCTCCACTGGAATTGTAACCGTCGACAGCTAACACAGCTCCTTATTGAATAACAAAAAGTTGAATATAGAATATTTGAGCGTCATCTCTTTTTGTCTGAAACTCCACATTCAAGCGTTTGTGGTTAGTCCATCACTCGAAATATTTTCATGAGCTTCGACAAAACATCCTACTAGTTTTCGTATTATTATTATTGTGCAGTAATTTTATAAAAAATTGATATTGTTCAAATTATGTATCAAATAAATATTAAATATTGAATAGAGAGATGATATAAGCTGTGACTTCGATCAATTCTTCATAGAAACCTTTGAAATATTTGATTTTGAAAAATTTCGAAAATAATTGTATTTCATTTTGTATTTTGCGACAGTTTATCGTATGGAGAGTAGTTAAATTTTTTCATTGGTAGATTTGTGAGTGATAACGACCAAAGATAAATGAGGCATATTGTAATTGATATTTTCATACAGCGGTTCCTACCAGTTATTTTATTTGTTTTCTATGCGAGTGGTCGTAGAGCAACGGCCTCGGTAGTGTCATGTATCAGCACGGCAGATCGAATATCTGTAAGAGCGGGTTCGAATCCCATCTGAGATTCCGGGTTTTGCGGCCATCTCAGCACAACTATGAACATTTTCATATTGTTACAAATTGTAGAAAGAGAAAAAATCACGGATCCACAACTCAAACCATCACTAGCATTTTTTCATGACAATTACTACGAAAAAAAAAACGCGGCATTTTGATTTAATCTGTCATACATGAAATTAAGATTTCAGAGAAGTGCTTTCTGATAGCATAATTGAAATTGACACAAATTATTTTGATTCTTTCCAAATTACTTTACCAGAACTAATATGGTTTTGGATGAGTGAAAAACAAGCAGATAGCACTTTTTTCATCGATATTTTTCATATAGTGAATAATGACATCCATCAGCCTTTGTATTTATTCAGCATATGCAAAACTGTTACATACTACGAACTCTCGTTAAGTGTTAACGGTAACAAAACCTGTATTAAAGTTTTTTTCCGAATCGCCCTCATGCCAGTTTTTTGAACATCCTGTTCATAACACTCTGCCACATTTGTTTCGACCAATTCGCCATGACGATATTGCTGGTCTGGAAGGAATTCAATCAACACAAGACAGTGTAATAAAATAAGACTGAGATCACCTTGAGACATCCTTTGATGGTTCTGTATTTTGAGGGCACGGGCTTTACATGCATTATCATCGGCATCAGCGTACAGCCAGGTTGTGCCCTCGGCATCATGTCCATCATACACAAACTGGTCACCAAATTATCAATGATGAAGCAGCCGTTTTTCATCGCTTTAATATGATTTTAACTTTCGATAATCGATTAATAAGTACAAAAGCCTTTTAAAAGACAGATGTTCGAGATGATGCATTCTCAATATTTCAATTGAAATACCTGGTAGACAGATTGCTGTACTAAAAAATTCAGATTTCGTTCTATTATATAAGTATACTATAATCAAGACGTATAATACTATTGGGGCGCAGTGGCTCAGTGGTGGAGGTGCAGCAGTGACACATCGGCCCGAATCAGTTCACGGCCGTCCCCAGGTCTACGAAGCCCAACATCCCTCCGGAGTCGGTTGATTGGAGCCAGAGAAATCTGGATAAGATCACTGGCACTGACTTGGTTAAGATGGTCAATTCAAGTCACTGTATAGACCAGGCACACATTATACCATCTCCACGATATCACTTTGAACACCACAAGAGAACGCCAACAATTATCTTATTATTATCTTATGATTATACTATAGGTAGAAGAATAAAAGTTTCAAATCTTCGTAGTATTAATTTTTTTTCCAGCTGCCAACTTAGGTCTGGTTACACAAATTTATCTAGCTACATGCTGCATACGATACAAATGTTAAAAGCTAAAAGTACTTACTTCTTTTGCACTTCTTATTACAAATTCACCTGTGACTGGCATATTCATTTCTTTGTCAATAGCTGTTGGGCATTCAAGCTGAGCGTATTCGATGTTAATATGGAGCTGTTGCAAAATTTGTGATATTACAGCATCTGGGAGAAAAGCGTTACGACCTTGTTCTTCCAATACTTCATTCACCTTAAAGCAGTTTCATTGAAGGGCTGGAGGTGTTGATTAGAAAGAACGATTTCTTCTATGTTCTTATGTGAGCATAAACGTTTTTATCATCCGAGTTGATTTAAATTACATATTCTTATCGGTGAAAATCTTTTTAACTGCTATCGCTGCCTCCTTACTGTGAGAAATTGACGTGATTTTTGTACGTACTCCAGGATTCATGGAATAAACCATTTCTGCTGGTAACGTGATACCGTCAGCCTTGAATGTCATAGCTGTCACTACAACCAATGTTTCTTATTATTTTAGTGATTTTACATTTGATTCTTCACGTAAATTTTATCACATTTTTCTTTAATATGACTTAACTAAAACTAAATATTAAACAATTTCAATTAATATACCAAACATTGAAGGTGAATGATTGAATTATTTTCGGTTATGTAACAGATTAGTTTTTTAAGCTTATAAGGTAATTATTCAGTTCCCTTGTTTTTTCTATTCACCTTCTCCGTGAGGAAGTTGCCCACATCCGAATATCGAAGTGAATCAAAAAAACTCTAGTTGATAAATCCAAGTCTTTTACTTGAATCACTCTCGCTGCAAATCGTTCTGTAATGTCTTACAGTGTTCCGAAAATTCATCAATAAAACGGATTTCTTCTGCTTACTTGCAATTATTACAAACTTCTTTCTCATCTCGGTCTGTTATTACCAGAAAAAAGAAGGATAAAAGCAATTGCTTGATTTAAAAATTATAAAGAGCTCTGCTTAATTTGTGCCATTATGTTATTTTTCATAAATATGAAAATCATGCGAAAAAATCATGTTACGTAATGATTTCATTGCTTTCCAATACAAAAAATGCTCACTTATGACGGCTACGGTATAAATCAATTTAATCTTCCTTCAAGCAAAAATAAGCCGTAAATTGACGAAAAATACCACACGATTTTTCAAATTTTTCAAAAAAATCCAAACAAAAAATGTGAATAGAAATTTGCAATATTCGACATTCTTCCTCCAACGCCTAAATTTTCAGTTGTTTTTCTTCAAAGGCCTTTACAGGTATTTGATTGACGTTTATCAGTGGTGACGTATAACTTTTCAGAATGTCGAATATTCCAAGCTTCTTTTCTCATTTCTTGTTTTGACTTTTTTGAAAAATTTCACTTTTGTAAAATATCATTCAGTATAACATAACGGCTGTAGGCATTAAAGTAGTTACAAATAATAGTAATAATAATTAAAGCACATTAGACCATTCAAATTTCAGAAACACGCTAATGAGGTTGTTGAAAATCGTGTAAAAGGTAGAGGAATTTTTTCTATTGAAAAGCTTCGTAAGTAGGTAATGAAGCTAAACAAATACAATAATTATACAATGAAGAGTTAGGTCAAATGAATTCTTTTTTTTTTCGTTCACGACATAGGCAATCGGCTTCATTAAGCAGTAGAGGAGATCTATTATTGAGAACGTATTTGGGATTAGGTATGATTTTGAAGCTTTAAGTGAAGAATCCCTTTTGCAAGTTCAATGGTAGTGCTTGATTAATGCATAATTGGCAACAA
>KN716488.1:97682-108026 GCA_000816705.1 Dictyocaulus viviparus | reverse complement strand
CCTCAGGTTTATCGATAAGTTTGCATTTTCTTAGATATGCATATCAAGAGAGGCGCAGTGGCTCAGTGGTGGAGGTGCCACAGTGACACGCTGGCCCAATCAGTTCGCGGCCACCCCCCAGGCCTACCGAGCCCGCCATCCTTCCGGGTTCGGTAAATTGGTACCAGAGGAGTCTGGGTAAGATAACTGGCACTGACTTGGTGAAGAGTGGTCAACTCAAGTGACTGTGTAGACCACGCACGCATTCAACCACCTCCACGATATTACGTTAAACACGAATGCGCTGATCAACGACAACAATCATCTGGCATATCAACAAATATCTGTAAGCCAAAGAATTCCATTAATAATCTTGTGATTAGATTTTTATTCGCATACGCCACATTTTCTGTATAGTTCGTTGAAAAAAGCATTCTGCAAACATTCTTAAGTTGAAATTTGCCTATTTTATCAGTACTCATTGATGACGTCACTGAAAAATTCGTCGCCTTTGTAAATATTCTATAAACGCCTGAAATTTGAGTATGTATTAGAAACTTTCGTCTCACTTCACACGAGAAACACCAACATTCTGTAGCGGCATATCAACGATGGCATGAAGTTGTCTGCCAGAGCAATACTATTTGACCTTACTTCTTCATATTCCTAAAGATATTACACTCAATTAGTATATGATGACACCATAGTCATTCAGTTCCATGATCTTAACGAATTACGTAGTTCTTCTACATCAACCAAGCAGATTGAGTGCTTGTCAAAATGTACATGATTTGTAAAGAATTTGTGAAGAAATAGACTTAAAAAGATTCATCGTGAAAATCGCATTCTTAAATAAAAAATAAAGAACGAATTCTTTTCAATGCATTATTACTGTTATAACGTGAGCCTTAGATTCTTGATGATGTGTATTTAAGAAAGACCACAATAAGTATACATGAGTTATACAATGAGTTATACATCAAAATTTTGAGGTAGGTGGGTTTTTCAAGCGTCACGTAACTGAGAGAGGAAATCCCAACTCTCACGCTACGTCAGCGATCAGATATTAAATACTATACAATCGTACATGCCAAGCTATTGCATATTGCGATGCCATGATAAGTACGAAAATAACCAGAACACTTGTCAAAGTTAAGAATTTTTCACGAAGGCCTTAGTAGAGGACACTGACGTACCTCAGAGCGAAACAAATTCACTGAGCTACTGACCATTTTTATTCAAATCTTTCAACTAACGATTTATCATGCATGTTGTAGGTAATCAAATCAGATAACTGAACTGAAAACATAGAGGTGATGAGGTTTACTTTCGTCGTAGTACCGGTTTAACTTTAGTCGTAGTCAGCCTGTGAAAAAATCAGTTAATCCAATCATTAACCTCTTCAAATCAATATGAATATAATCAAAACAAGTCAACTTTGTTAGAATCTAGCAGTGTTGAGGACCAATAAGATTTGGGATTAATGCATAAGCTCGATAAAATTTTGTTGCACCAAAATTTTTTTCATAAGAAGAGATTCTTCAAGGAAACTTTTTATATGTAAGAAAAAAGGACTGGTGATTATTCAAAACGAGTGCGTGAATAAAACACTGTGTTTATTTACTCATCAGAAGCGGTCTCTGAAAGGCAGAAGTCAAGCTGAGCTTAAAAGTGATTCCAAAACGAGGATTGGAACGAGAACTACGATTCAATAAACAAATATTTTCATTGTTTTCTTTCGGAACAATACTTCTTAATTCCTCCTTAATTTAATGATAAGAAGAAAGGATAATAAATACACTTTAAAAAATGTAGAATGAAAGAACGAATATTACAACTATTTGCAATAATGAAAAATTCTCTAAATTTTCTTCATATATTCCTTTTTATTAGATAGAATATTTTGACGTTATAAAAATAAATACTATAGACATAATCTTTCTCTCGTCCACTCTGTCTCTACAGGTCGTCTCTCTCATAAGACTCGTTTGAGGTTGCAAGTTTTACAATTAACTCAGCACTATTAGGTATATAAGAATAAATATAACATAAGTATAAATGAACCCAGCTAGTTATGAATAATTGATGGTAGATCAACGCGGAATCATTATGTGATCTCGATGATTACGAAGAAATTCCATTTCATTTCAGGATGCTGAGGAAAACAATGCTTGTTATTTTGTTATCAATGCTTGTTTTTGCAATCGTCGAAGGTTACAGTTGTCATCCAAATTCAGGAGATAGTCGTTGTCTAGCATATTGCGGAAACTACGTAAGGGCATGACTCATTTTGTTACTTATCCAATCACTTCAGGTATTTTCACTCATCAAAAGCAATTCTAAATCTATAAAGTTAAATCATATTTATTTCAGTTCAATTAATTCAATCTATTAAAATCTATTCATTTAATTTACATATATATACATATGTATGTTATATTTTTCATAGAGGTTCACGTATTCATCGAAATTGTTCTCCAGGGATTCGGATACGGTGTGTGCCACAAAAATTATTGGACGTGCAGTTGTGGTGATTTTGAGTACGACAGAAGCGAATACCAATAAAACAAATACTTCGAAAGAAGCATCATTACATTACAATTTTGAGGATCAGCTTTGAAAACTGCTCCTAGCTTTCATAAAGATGCTTTCTTCTCGTTACTCAACAAAACATTTAGGCGATGCTCTTCTCAACTTATAGAAATTTCCCTTTTTTTCTCTCTGGAATAAAATTTCGATGTTCAAGTTGTTAGGCGAAACGTCTTTCAGATATACACTATGTACGTGAAGTTTATCTGAGTACAAACGATAAGATAAGACAAAATAGAATAGCTTTGGCTATAAAATAGCTTTGGCGTTGATCAATCGTTTGCGGCAGGATGCGCCTACTCATTTGTGTTCACCGTTATATCGTTGAGATGGTTAAATGCGAGTCTGGACGACACAGTGATTTGAGTTGACCACTCTTCACTCAGTAAATGATAGTTATCTTACCTAGATTTTTCTGGTACCCGGTGGGATGGAGGATTTGGTAGACCTGGGGGCGGCCGCGAACGTGATTCGGATATGCGTATCACTATGGCATCTCTATCAGCCCTCTATCTAGCTGGCCATAAAAATGATAATAGATTAAATACATTTTACTTAAAGGAATGATAAACGCAACAACAATAAAAATGCGTTTTAGGACAGAACAAACAAGGTAGCAATCATTAGATTCAAATGACCGCATGAGTGAATCAAATAAATTTTAAAATTGCATTTAGAAATTCACAAAACCTAACTATCCTAGTAAAATACCAGAAACAGTTTTTTAATGCCTGAAAACATTAGAAAGCTAATAGGATACTTAAATGAACGTAAATTAAACAATTGTTATGCAAAGCGGTAGTTCGCTACCGTTCCTCGGCCGACGAAGCTCGCCACATCTCCGGGGCCAGTAGATTGGTACCAGAGAAATCTGGATAAAATGGACAACATTTACATGGGAAAAAGTGATTAACTAAAGTCACTGTGTAGACCAGGATCGCAGTCAATAATAGCCATGATATCACTTTAATTACCCACACCGCAACGGATTGATCAACGACAATTTATATCAGCTTACGTAACTGGATCATTTTCATCATGTGTACATAGTTGAATCTACATTAAATCAGTATACAGGAAGTGTAGTAAGTTGTCCTTTCTGTCAAGCGTAATCCATAAGCCAACGGAGAATGTTAGCAGATAGTGATAGCCTATAATAGACGAAAGTATAGGAAAAAAGTTCAATGTACTTCATAGTGTACCGAAATCAATGTGATGGAAGGATCGAAGCAAAACATTTTAGCAGCAACAGAATAAAGAAAAGAACTCTTCACTTTTTTCACAGCATCACACAAATTCCATTAGCAAAGTCATTTTTCATTGTTGTTTTTCATCAAAACAATAGCTATGAAAAAAAACCGTAATCTTCCTCTTCTACTTTTTCTTCCACTTCTTCTTCTACTTTTATTGTCCAGATTTTTTCTCGAACTTTATTGCTCGAGACTTCATTGTTGAAGCTCACCACATTTCTGCTCTTCCTCCGACAACACCTCTCTTCAATCTATCTAAGGAAAGGACTCTTTCCCTCACATACGCTTTTTATTCGTATCGCCATCGATACGATATTTTCTTTTCTTTCTCTATTTTACAATAAACGTTCATTGTCCGAATTTCAGGTACATCATCTAACTTTAGGATAAACCATACGGCTAACCCGAGCCAGAGTATGGTGCATTGGCCTCATTAGTCTCATTAGTGAATTCCGTCCTTGCAAAATTATCATATATTATAAATTTAGTAGAATGCTCAAATAGTCGTCACGCAATGACGTCCTTATTAAAAATTCCCTCTCAAACAATCGTTATCCCTTAGAAAATCTTGTTTTTACCTCATAAATTGAGACCAATACACAAACTACAGTGTTTGGATCTATCCATACTTTTTTTATAAAAGCTATAATTATTATATTGATAAAATAAATATGTTAAAATATGTTTAGTAAAATTTTAAATATAGACCAGTTTAAAGGAATAGACATATTCAGTTCAAACACTATAGAATTTTTCTATAGTGTTTACGCTGCTGAAATGCTACTACAGTTGCGTGCATGAGGTCCGGCACCAATCGTATTCCTCATTCAGAATAAACCAAATCCTTCGTTCAATAATGATGAATGAATGATGGGGTTGGTATTAGACTCATCAGATATAATAAACTATAATAATCATCATTTTTAAATGTTGACAAACAATGGTCTCTTGTACACAACTGTCGATCCACAACAGTCGAATTTGTAAGTCGCATAGCGTTCAGCGTTACAATATTTGGCTGATGTCATCTGTAGTCTCGATGTTGTCTTTAATTTCTTTCCTCATAACGAACAAACACCTATTAAAGAATATTTTTGATGAGTTCACAATAAACATTAACCGTTTAATGCCTAATAAAGCATCAAAGTCAACGCAATCATTGAGTGAATACAATAGAAGAAGAAACAAACATTTTATATGTTAGAAAAAAAATAAAATTAATATCGATCCTCTATGTTTATTACGTAGTAACAAATTTTAATAAACGTCACATATAATAATTAGAGTTCTAAAAAATCGATATCCTTTGACTCTCTGAGCAATTTTTTGCCTTTTTTTCCCATTGTCTAGGAAAGAACAATTGCGCCCACGATAGATGACGATGACTTTAGCACCATTAACTAAAAATGGTATAAAACTATAATTCTTAATATTCATTCACAATCTCTTTGCTTTTCTTGTAGACTATCAATACCAAGCAACCTCGCTGTAGAGGATGCAACGCCTTCTTGGACAATCACTTGTAACCTGCAAAATTATTGAAGATGTTCGTGGTTTACGTCAATAGCTGTATCCCAAACTTCTAACATATTTAGGACCACGGATCTCGCTAGAGTTATAATGTACGGAGAAGACCACAGCCATAGTCCTCAGTCGCGTTTCCTTGCAATTTATGGCATCAACCAATTTTTCTATCCTAATTTGTCTCCATACAAATCTTTCTTTGTTTACTTTTCAAATCAAACTGCGATCTAGTCGATTACAGAAAGAATGGAAATTCTGGTAGTTACATAGTTAAGCCAGCGATTCACGTTTCGAATTAGTCGTCAGAGTCGTAAGAATTGGCAACTGCCGCGACCACGTACTATCTTCGTACTTGTTGTCACCCAAAGAATGTTGTTCTAGCTGCTCATTCCTCCGTTATTTTAAGTTGATTAGAAAGTACTAGACTGTTTAATATTTACACCTTTGGTATATTAGATTCTGGAACATTGTCGTATCCTAAATCTAGGAAAATGTTTTAATACTGTACTTATGCTTTGTTAGGTTTACATTTAAATTATAACATTAGCGTTATGTTATTTTATCAGTTTATGTGAAGTACTAAATGGAATCATCAGGGTGTGCTGTCCGAACAGTTATTCCAGGAGATGCACTCTACAGTTCCAAGTAAGTGCTGAGAGTACTTGCTGTGAGTATAAACAACGTGTTGTTGCAGAGAAGGATATGAATGTGGCCGTGGAGTTTATGAATTGCGCGGATTTATCAGAGCAGCTCGAGTTGGTTATGTTTTTCTTTCAGAAAAAACTAATCCTACGGTAAGCAAAATTCTATGTAATCAATTCCTTTTATAAAGGAACAAGTGCTTCGTCCCCTAATCTACGTAATTGTATTTTATTGACATATCAAAGATTTAGTATGATTCTTGTATTTGTCAGTATGATTCTTGTATTTGTATGTCATGTTGATTTTCAGAGTTCTAAAACAGTCAAAGTTGTAGAGGTTCTAAACTCTGATGGTTCATTCACATACCAAGTCCCATTTATTGGCGCTATCGTTACAGCAAAAGTTGTGGAAATTAGCGACAGGTATACATAGTTATGTTGCTTTCTCTTCGAATGTGTCATTTACTGGTTTACATTTAGAAGTGCAAAATGCACTATGATCCGCATTGAGGATACAATCTTGCAGAAAGGAGCATCATTCTCTGCAATAATCAGAAAAGAGGATATGCGAGACGATGTCAAGCTCGACGTAAGTTCACATTAATATCAATTAGATCCGATTGTTCCGCTTAGCATTTGGAAGGGCGACAATTGTGCTTAATATTTCACTGATTTTGCAATACATTCTCTGAAATTATGAAACATAAATGGAGCCCTTTTTGTATTTTGAAGAGATCTTCCTCTGCTTATATAGCAACTGAGTCAATATTTTTTTTTGTCTGAGGGCGAGTTTCATTACGCACATTACCATTTATGTCATAGCAGCTATCGAAGCAATTTTTACAGCAGTTCAAAGTCCGAGAATGTGTGCTACCTGGGGACTATATAATTGCGAGTGTCATTTCAACAGGAGATTCCTACTATTTGCTATCGATATGCGATAGTCGACTAGGTGTTGTAGCCGTCAAAAGTCCGAGCAAAAATCAGTGGCTTTCACCTACGTCTTACGAAGCTCAATCACTGGGTCCACGGAAGGTGGCGATCATACCAAATACATTGCCTCAAATCAACTCTCTTTCCATAAATGAGTAACTCTTAATAAAGTATGAAAATTTTTTGATTATCTATAGTGAGGAAAAGACATTTATTAATTGTGCATGCTCACACTTTGTGAGAAATATTCTTCGTTTAAGTTCGATTTCACATGTGCATTTACGACGTCTTTGAATAAGAGTGCTATTCGAGCCGTTACTGACCAACCACAACTTTTGTTATAGGGCACTGCTGATGAAAGAAGGTATTTGCGAATTAAAATGCAGAAAAATTTAATGCATTTTTCAACGACATGCTCAAAAATGCTGAAATTGAATATTAATTAGTCTGAGCAAAATCAACATTAGACTAATTTACAAGGTAGTTTTAAACGAAAGTGATTAGTTTACAAAAAAAGAGTTGGCTGGAAACATTTCAAACATAAAGTGACCTGAAAGGCATTCACTGTCACCATTTACAGAAATTGGATACTTTAAACATCAATCTGCGACAAAAACTCGTGAAGTTAGTACTCGTTCAATTGTATTCGTCAATTTCCGCTCTTGACTGCTACGAGGATAAGCGTCCAGACAGTTCATTGCCAGCTGCGATCGCGTTGTCGATGCAATTCGTAAGAGCAGTGTTGACACCAGCGGAGCCAATGATGGATATACCTTGACATATTTTTGATATCTTTGCACATCCTAATCCAATTTATAAAACTCACTGGAATAATATGTCCTAAAGAAGGTGTTATAGCAGTAAAAAGAGCATGATTTCCCGGCATTTGACTGTATTTTAATAGAGTGTTCAGAACATCAATCACCAAGTTTAGAGATGCTGCGGATTCAGGAAGTCGGTACTGAAACTTGCCTTTTATCTATTACTCTTTGTTATTAGTGCTGTGACGTATATTTATATACGAAAAGAATTGAAAAATGTTGCAATTATAAAGCCATTTTCAAGAAGCTTATTTTGAGAACTTGCCTTTCTACCAACTTCGGCCATCAAACAAACAGCAAATATTCTCCTTTTCAAATCGGGCAAAGCTAACATCTCTTGTATAAAATCTGTCGCCACAAACATGGAAGGGATATTTTCAACGAGAGGACGAATCATGTCAATTGGCCACGTCTGAAAAATTTTTCGGAAAAATTCTACTAGAAAAAATTCTCTGTACAACATTGCTGATATCCTGATAAACAAGGATGTGGTCTGTCTCCTAATTTAAGAATACTTCGTACCTGGAAAAGCACCAGCTTCATGAGGTTCTTATCTTGGATGAACATTTGATGAATAAATTCGCACGCTAATTTCCTAATAGCACATCGACGAGCTATTGCACTGCTATCATTGGGAGCTAAAAAGATTAAAAATGGCATTATAAAAGGGTTGTGGTACAATGTTTGAAGTAGTAACATAGCACGTGGGCTCCAATGAAGACTTTGAATACTTACATGTGAAAATATAATTAAGGGAATTCAAAATCAACAATACCATCTTTCATTCTTCTCGCGTCACTCACTTCAATTAGTACTTGGACCAAAATCGAAGTCTGCGAGTGGTCGAATGCGTGAGCAAGAACATCGCGAGACATGCGCTCCTCATCACTTAATTAACTACTTTGGAAGCGGATAATTCCTAAGCACCTTTATTTTTCATACGTCTATAGGGTCTAACTTTAAAGAAGAAGCATTTTGCATTTGTAACATCAGTTGTGAACGGCATGCTTGGTCATAGAATGATACCATTTTAAGGAAACAACCAAAGTGAAGAGGTGACAAAAAAATTCGCCTATAACACATATTGCAGCTGCGTACTTCAACAATATGATTGATAATGAAAATTTTTGGAAACCTATCACATCTGAACAAAAGACATGGATGCTGATAACATTGAGTTGGCGTAACCGATGACCAGCTCAGAGTGCAATGCTAGAAGTAGCATAGCTTTATGATCGAAAAAATGATAACTAAAGAATTGAGAACACGTACATTATAATCGGCTTAAATACTGCTCACCTCAAACAGCATGCGTGGGACAACATTTTCGAGACGATTCCAAACTCCGACAATTATTTTGATGTATGGCTGTGGGACCGACTCCAGAGAAAAAAGAAATGCGCGAGCCAAATTGGGAATAAGTCGTATCTAAAAATGATATTTGTGTTTAAAAAATCACGTATCGAAACAAGCTTACCTGGTCTGTTAGTGACGCAGAATCTAAACACTGTACTGCTGCCATAGCGACAGTGGAATTTGGTGAACACAAAGATTCCCCTAACTAAAAATGGGTAGCAAACATAGGATAGAATTTGGCAAATCAACAATAAATGGCCGAATATCACACGTACTTCATCATATTTCACTCTAACACCCACACGACGTGACTTTGCTATTGTTATACTTTCCACCGTAGGTAACATATGTGGGAAAAGCTCAGTTACAAGACGAATCTATAACGCGGGCTCATTTTCAACGAAATAACAGCAGCAACATAGTAGAAAATTCTAACAAGGTTCATCAAAGAACTAACCAAATGACATCTTGCTTTCGCAAAATCATCGTAACGTATTTCTACAACACTCAAAAGATATCGTATAGGGAGACGCATATAAACATCATTCTGATATATCTAAATGTGACTCAAGAGTGTTGTGAAAAAACCAATTACTGGAGCACATGTGACTTTCATGAAACTTCAGATGAGCTAAGTTAATTTGCAGAAACAACATGAGTTCAAAAACATAATGATTACAAATCATACCCCTTGTTCTTTGATTGCATCGACTTTTCTTTTATAGTAAAGTAGATAGAGTAAGACAAGAACTCTTGTGGCAAGCTTGGAATCATCTAGAAGATCTCCAGAGAATACACTCTGGAAAAATTGAGATAGTTTCTGCCGAATCCACCCACAATCAAAGTGGTTGCAAGGTCAATTGGTTTTTGAACAGACATCTGTCGACAACAGTAATGTCAGCTTATACCTCAACAAATTGTTGTGACAATCCAATAACTTTCTTTTGCGCTGCTTCAAGAGCAAAACACAAGGTAAGTTCAATTATTTGAGGATGCATTGGTAATGACAGCTCAATAATCTGGGCTTGCATCCACGCCTGAAAAGTAGCTTATGAACAATTATCAAACATAAAGGAGTTCAGTCATTAATTCATTCACACTGATGTCGACGCTGTATTTAGTGAAAGCGTTTGCAGACATAAGTTCAGCCATTACATGAATAGTTAACCTATTACCAGAAGAAGAAGACAAAGAAGGAGTGATAGGTAGATTTGCACATTCTAGAAATATATTTTATAATAAATAAAGAAA
>KN716488.1:77621-97536 GCA_000816705.1 Dictyocaulus viviparus | reverse complement strand
TTTAGAAATTCAAAACCCTTTACGGTTCCAACTATTACCAGAAGAAGAAGACAAAGAAGGAGTGATAGGTAGATTTGCACATCTGAAATATATTTTATAATAGAAATGGAGCAAGAAAATTACCACTATTCATAACCTTGCAGTGAGATCTGCTTCTGAAAGACATGAGTCAACAAAAAGTGTTTTCCACTGCTCCATTTGCCGCTGATTTATAGACACCTGCATTGAAAACCAATTAGTAATATTTCTTCTAAACCTTATTTTTTCACCTTCGGCAATTTCAAGATTTCTGCAAAATAACCACAAATGACATCTGATTGTCCTCCAACAATTCCTAAGCCAACATTGAGCAAATCTTTCGCAAACGCTGAACAATAATCATTTTCAGTCTTTTTTCGTATCCATTCCAACCACTCGGAAATATGACGTTCCACTTGGTAACTCAATGCAACTGGTACACTTCCAGAACTTAAAAACAGTAATAATTACACTATACGAAGAGATCTAAACAAACGAAATTTAGTCACAATGTCAGTGTCGGAGTTGCAATAAGAGCGGCGAGAGCAGTACTAAGGTGTCCATCATAGGCTACATCTCGACGGCATATAAAAGATGTGATCAGTGTAAGATCAGATGGAGGCAGTTTCATACTACATCGCTGACAGAGATAAATAATGGACAACAGAACATCGGTCATAGGTTCCGTCGATTGTCTTAAAACATATTACATATATAATTAAGAACTGTTTAACAGATTACCAATGTTTAAAGATGGTGTGCAGATGAACACCATTAGTGCGCACAAACATTGTTTTTTCTTTAATTTCATATACTAAATAGTAATAATATAAATAGACTCACTTTTCAACTGCAACTGAGACCATCTTCAACAAGCGTCTAAGAACAACAGACACTGTGTGTTTCGTAGCACTTTTGCCAATCAGTGCCGATACTTGGCCTTTCTTATCCAATAAATAAGTTCGAAGAAAATAACAAACCTTTAATGAATATAAATGGGCGAAATATTTAAAAAAGAAAAACTTGGTATATGCGAACCGCTTCGTCATCAAGTTGTTCACAAACAACTCGAGTTGCAAACATACACTCTTTACGTAGTTCTGCCATTCGATCGAGAATTGAATGTGAAAGTGGAGGGTTGAGTGCAACAAGCTGTGAATGCATGCTATATATAAATTTTTAAGTAGTTGTCAACGAAATGGAACAGAACAATCAGAGCAACCGAACTCACATTTGTAATAGTTGTCTGCCTAGCAGCAGAAACGGTTTGATCTGAAGGAGCTATCTCTAATAAATAAGAAACCATTGGTAGAAACAGTTCAGAAACATTAGCCACAACCTACGAAAAATATTTTGAAAAACAAATCCAACATTCTTTAGTAGGATTGCTGAACCTGAGTTAGAAGTTCAGATCCATCTTTGATGCTGAGTAACTTTGTCACAAGATCTTCAATGGAGATTATATTAGGTATATTAAGGAAAACAAATGATAACATCCACCCTAATTCTTCAATATTTTCCTCACATAAAGAGGCTAACAGCCATTCTTCTGAATTTGAAGATTCATCTGAAAATCAACATCGCAACAACAAGTTCAAAACTTTCCTAGTCAAAGAATAATAATGACTTCTAATTTGCAATGCACTCACCCTCTTGTAAAGCATGACACACAGTTGTAAGTTTTTGAGTTGGACCATAGTTATTAAATCCATCCGTACCATTAGAATTCGCTAGGCGAAGCATGTTTTCCAAGCATTGGTAATCCATTGTGAGATATGGCATCAACCCACTTTTCACAATGAGAGAACATATTTTGGACAGGAAATGTTTCTATAAGATTGAAATCTGTAATGCATCAAAATGCACTCCAAGTACATTTAAGGTCAGTTATTTTGTGAACAACGTTCTAATCATCGCCATTTTATCTTTACTACAGCTTCCTATTTTTCCCGCCTTAAGTGTTCATCATATCAACAGCAGGAAACATGATAAAAAAATAATAATGCATTGAATGAGGAGATTTTCTCTACGACAAAAGTGTGGTAAATTTTTAAAAAAGTTTTATGGATCACTATTGCTTACTGAAGCACTAGGAGATGGATGGGAAAGATGTGATGCAAGTAGTGGAAGAAACGGTTTAAGCTCTTCATCAGAAAATTTGTCCCCGACTTCTGCTAATGATCCATCTACAATTGCGCAGTATACACCAGCATGTTGCTCCCATCTCACCATTGTACCCTAAAACTACCAAATTAATTTAAAGAGTTACTTGATCTTTGCGCGCGATTTACTTTTATGTAAGTAAAATTAGTATTACCAGAAGAAAACTCTTCTTGAAAAATGTCATATCTTCAAACAAGATTCCTACATCTCAAAAAATATGACATTTTCATGACAGAATTCCTACTTTCATCGTTATGAGGTGCACTACTGATTTCCGAGACTTGAGAATAATTGACAACTAGAGTTTCCAGAATCCATAACGATTTCTATATTTCACAGCACTTATGATAGCAAGCAGTTTAAAAACAAGGTGCAAAAAAAAATGATAGTCTTCTTTGATGAAATTAAGAACTATGTCATAAAAGATGTTTCCGCACGATTCGGTTAAAGCAGTAGTAAATCATTTATATCGTGCTCTACAGAAGAAATGTGCACAATTACAAGAATTTTTTCTATCAGCCATTGAAGCCATCTGAAAACTTCTACTACGGTGTGGAGTGCGATTTTCTTCCCTTCAACTCAATTACCAACATAGTATTTTAGATACCATACAAGTCGGTAAGTTCCACACGAAGTGCATTTTGATGTGTTACGTGTTAATAGCCATATATGACCAAGCCTTTGATATTCCATACGCTGCAACACAACGTTGAAGAATCACTTAGTTACTGATAACTTGTCATCTCCGCTCAAACTTACATCAAATATCAGTTAGAAGGAGGTAGAAACTAATTGTTTGTAGTGTTTTTATAAGGGGTATAGGAAATTGTCCTGCCGTTGAGATTTAAATTTATTTCCGAATTCTCATGAGTTGGGAAATGATGGTTTGACGCATTTATAATCAAATATCTTTGATTCAGCACGTGGAGATTTGCGAATCTTTGTTTATTATGGTAGAAACTTACCTTACATTCGAACCATCCTTCTGGGAGCTGCAAGATAACGGGCTTTTTGAAACAACTGATCAAATTTTTCTGCTTGGCAATCATTTCAACGTTAATGAAGGTATGAAAATTTGTTAACGTAGTATTTTGTACTTTTTTGATTTGTTAGTTGAAACTATACTCAGCAATAGTAGTTGAAAGATATTCATATTAGTGAAGCAAAGGTCAATTCTCTTCTTTGGTCAAAACGAAAATCCAACTTTCAAGTACCTTGTTAAGGTCTTGATCCGGTGAAGAAATATGTCACATCACGACTTTGGTTCACATATAGACGGAACTTTGCTCCTATAGGTTTCTTTGTTTGTGTCATGTACTTTTTTTCGGATCATATCCAAACGCATGTTTCTAATTATAGGAGGCACGGGACCTGAGACTGACCAAGGCTGGGGATGCATGTTAAGGTGTGCACAAATGCTACTCGGTGAAGTTCTACTACGACGTCATATTGGCCGACATTTTGAGTGGATAGAAGGTGTACCGCCTACAGGCGATTACGAGCGTGTTCTGCGAATGTTTCTTGATGAGAAAACTGCATTATTTTCTATACATCAGATAGGTGTGTTATTTAAGTAGGTCTGGAATAGTTATTGAGGTCCTTAAAGGCGTAAAGGAATATGAAGATTATAATTACATACACGATTACACAAATTATAGCGCAAATGGGCGTATCGGAAGGCAAGTCCGTTGGTGAGTGGTTTGGACCGAACACTGCAGCACAGGTGCCAATTTGCTTTCACTTGAAATTAATTTATTTCTTCGGTTAGTGAGTGCTCTTATTCAGGTTATAAAAAAATTAGCAGTTTTCGATTCGTGGTCTGGTATAGCAGTACATGTAGCCCTTGATAACATACTGGTTTCTAGCGATGTTCATACAATTGCTACACTAGCGCCACCTAAAGATGCCATTAAATTGATTATGGGTAAAAATTTGTTTTAATTATTATTCTACTGATTGTTTGAAAGCTGCGTGAGGAGCATTTAGTCGAATTTAGAAGCCGGAATCCTGTAATTTCAGATGATAATAGAAATGTTGACGAGTCGTATATCACACTTTTGAATGACTCCACCGTATCCGACGATCGTAAGTGTGAATGGCGTCCACTGCTTCTACTTATTCCCTTGAGGCTTGGACTTACTAGCATCAACAGGTGTTATCTTCCTGCTATTGAAGTATGTTTGTTTTAACAATCTATCTATTAACGGCTTATTTAAATCCATTATTCTTATTCATTTCTTATTTTGGAAAGTTTTAAATTTTGCAAGTTAAATAACATAGGGTGTCTAATTTTAGTGGTCTTGTTTTAAAGACAATTAGTCTTAAATTCATTTGGTATTTGAACCTTAAACTACACAGGAGTATTTCAAACTTGAGTCTTGTGTCGGTATAATCGGAGGCAGACCTAATCACGCATTGTATTTTATTGGTATAGCTGGTGACAGGGTGTGTTTAATAAATTTTAATACTTTTTTATAAAATTAGTTTATTGGTATTATATCTCTTATACGTAACATTTCGAAGCAGTAATAGGGTTTTGTATCACCACGGCAATTTCAGCTCTTGTATCTTGATCCCCACTATTGTCGTCCTTCAGTTTATGAAAAGTATGGTGGGCTCAAATTAATGATGGAAAATAGTTTCGATCGACTCGAGGTAATGAACACACACTTTCTCGGTTATAGCGTCAGAAGTATTCATCTGTTAAGGAGGAAGACGTTCCACAGTCAGTTCCGACAAAGGGACTTGATAAAATTCTAGATGACTCGTCGTTTCATTGTAAAATGCTTTTACATATGAGTTATGATCAGGTAATTTTGAAGTGCACGAATAATTATCTACTTGCACTTTGCCTATGTTTTTTGTTAAGGTCGATCCCTCGATGGCATTAGCGTTTTTTTGTGAATCCGCAGGCGCCTTTGAGAAGCTCACTAATGATCTGAAGAAGGTTTTTACTTCCTGTTATTGAATAAACAAAAATATCACTTAAGATAAATAATATCATTTAAATACTCTAAGTTAAATAGCTACTCTTTAAACACGTTCTGCTTTAGCGAGTGAGAGTTTTGTAATACAATTAAAATTATAGAGCTTATTTTGTGAAATGATATGAAAATAAGTGGACATTTTTCCCATTTTTATCCCATTGTATATATTGCAATAGTTTTTCCTTCACGAATTTATCAATTCAGATTGATTTGAAGAACACTCATCATTGATCCACTTTAATATTTATCAGCAAATAACTTTTATTTTGATTCATTTTTCTATCAGAACGTATTTACTGCTTCACAACCGTCACTTTTCGAGCAGCTTGATAGTCGTCCGAAGTACTGGCCACCGTTTGAACCGTATACAGGTGTGAAAGCAAAAATCCTTATGAGAGGTAAATTTTGCTTATTTTTGTAGTGTTAAAACGACAACGTCATATTATACTTCAGACTTTGACGATATGTGTGCGCCAAATTATGTTATTGATGATGGTTTTGAAGTTCTTGAAGAAACAGAAGATCTTTTGACTGATTTAGCTGAGGAAGTACCAAACTAATAGGAAAAATTGCAGCTGGACAAATTGGCTTTCGTTTCACAACAAAATCATATGTTTACTTCGATAATCAGCTTATTGTATTTATTTCAGTCTTTTATTTTCTTTTCTTCTGAAATGATAAGTGATTTGTTCTAAGAAGTCAGTACTTTATTAACTGAAACATTCTTATTCAAAGTCCTTACTAGAATCGCTAGATTTGATCTTAGTGTAGTAATTTTGTTATCATTTTATTATGCTAATATCGTGTTTAACTTGTTTTTGATCATCATTTGTAAACATCTACGCATTCAGGCTAGTATTCATTGCTGTGAATTTTTTGTTTGTAATTTCTTCACTTCCAGAATTGTACCAATTCTATGAGTAAGGCTTCACTTATATTATTGCGAAGTTAGAACCAATAGTTGGTTTCCTTAGACCTTATATTAGGTTTTCCTCATTGTCCGTGACCAGTGCTTTCGCAAATGCTTTCCTTTTCTATATGTTGACCTTTTTCAAATATTTTTTCTAGATTTTCGGAAATTGTTACGTCGATATTGTTTTAAAATTCCTTATTTAAATTAATGGATTTTTGACATATTTATTAGAATTCAGAATTCCGTCGCAGACAGCTGAAGTTTAATGTCGATTGTACAAAGATTTATTTGATATTGAGAGAATTGCATGTGATATTAAAATTTCGGATCATGCCAAGAAATTTCTGTGCAGATTCACTTGAGCATGTTTCTTCTATACTCATATTATGGATAAGCACAATAGTTTTTCATAAAAACAATTTGCACATTTTGTACTTTATTTAATATGTGAGCCGCGATTAAAAAGGGAATACATCATTTGAAGATACGTGATATTTGACAATAAAACTTAGATAATAAGCGAACCTTTTTACATAAGTTATTTCATTTGTAAGGAACTGAAGCAGACATGATGACAATTATTGTTTGGTAATCCTTTTTCGTATCATAGACTGAATTTTCCTAATGCTTGATGTGTCGTCGAAAGCAAATGCTGCTATAAGCGACGCATTTTCTTGTTCATGTAGTGTGGTAGAGAGGTAGACACCACATTATCTCGATTACTACCATCAAGGTAGTTGAAATACTCTCCCACGTCCGACAATGTTTACAAGTTTCACTCGAGGGAGCAGAGGTGGAGTGCCGCAGAGACACGCAAGTCAGATTCAGCACGCGGCCACACCCAAGCCCAACAGGCTCTCCATTCAAAACATACTAGATTGCTTTCCATATCCTACTTAGCCATAGTTTCGCAGGCCTGTTACGACATATGGGGTTTGCTAAATTAGTATTCGAGAATGCATATAGGGGATTGTAAAGATGTCATAATCGTTTTTGGGAATATACGAGTTAACACTACGCTTGATGTTTTAGAATATGTTAAGATCAACATGAGGATATTTTCGCTCTTAATCTAGCAGCTATTCAATTTTTCCAATCAAATGCTGTTTCTCGCTAATTACCTGGATCAGTTGGATTCCCGGTGATCATGGATCAAGTGGGAGTGGATACCAGTGAAACTTTCATATTTTCCTATTGCTCCAATAGTCCCATTCCAATTTTCGTATAATGTTCTCAAGAGTAGTTATGAGTAGCTTTTACGAATCAGTTCCATTTTGCCGAACCAATCTTTCAACGTTTATGGTGATGTCTTTATAGAACGAGGTAATTTTGGCAAGGAAATTGTTATATAAGTCACCAAGAATCTTGATTAATAAAGTCGGAAGCCCTTGAATGATCAAACTTTCATGAGCGCTTCTGTTCAGAACTTTGCATTCTGACAGTTAACATATGGAAGTTTCAATAAGAATTAACGTTTGATTATTTAGGTATTCCGATCTAATCCTTTCCCGCTTGAGAGCTGTACTATTTCTTACCGACGAAGTAGCATGTCGGATTTTGGAAAGAGGAACGTTTGGAACAACATAATTGTCTTTCTTATTACATGGAGGTAAACGAATGTGGCTACCGAAGAGATTCGAGTAGTAATCATAGATGATTTTCTCCATTGCCTTTCTGGAATAAGTAAGTGCTCCGTTCTAGCGACCAAGGGCAATTGTCTTGATGGCCTCTAGCCTCAATTGCTTCATTTATCACTTCTCCTCTTCTTTCTTTGAGATCTTCTTTTATCACATCTCTGCAACGTTTCACAAGGTTGGACGTTAGCCAGTGACTGCCTGCTGCTTTACGTACTCCACTTTAGCGTAGCAACTCAAGAGTTCTTTAAGACAACTATGTCTTAATAATTAGATAATTGTTGGCGTTGATCAATCCCTTGTGGTGGGATGCGCCCCCGCATTCATGTTCAACGTGATATAGTGGAGGTGGTTGAATGCGTGCCTGGTCTATGCATAACTTGAGTTGACCACTCTTCACCAAGTCAGTGCCAGTTATCTTACCCAGACTCCTCTGGTACCAATTTACCGACCCCGGAGGGATTACGGGCTTGGTAGGCCTGGGGGACGGCCGCGAACTGATTCGGTCCGGCGTGTCACTGCGGCACCTCCACCGCTGAGCCACTGCGCCCCCTCTTAATAATTACCAGCCGGTAATCTTCTTTGGTGGTGTTGTTAATGACGCTATTTTTTTAAAGGTTTTTTGTGAGCAATTACTTTGTGGTCCTCCCTGTAAACGTCAACTTCATATAGAATACTTCGATCTTCATCGTAATTTAAACGTCCGATTTGGGACGTTTCTTGTTCAAACGATTCGATGTTCATGACCAAGTTCGAATTAATGAGTACACGTACACCTCTCCCACCTCTTTTCTCCCTTGCATCAAGGAGCAGTTCTCCTCCATTGTCGAAACAACGATTATTGGCCTGTGTTTTTCCGTTTCGGCCATTCCGATGTCGTCGTGCCCGATTTTCTTAGCATACATCAGAAGGCCTTTCATGGTAGATTCTAATGTAAACATTTCTGAATTATATGTTCAGATCGTCATCTTAGTGTTTTCACCCGTAGACATCGTAGTTTAGCCGTGAGACTCCAGTAGGTTCCGTATTCGTTCTATCCGACCCTGCCGCCGTATTGGCGGCTCTTTCGGGATTAAGAGGTCAAGGATCATTTCTCTATATTGTTTCTTGCGATTGTTCCATGACTAGTTTGCAGAACCGTTTTGCAGAAACTAGAAACATTTGGTTTATTTGGCTTAATCAAGAGCAGCTTGCCAGTTTATCCCAATTTGTGGAATGGAGTTTTTTTTTATTGCAAGCGAGTTTTAATAGCGTCCCATGAACCTCCTAGTTCAATTGCGGGCTTTCGCCGGAATCGTTAGCAGAATACAATCAGCATACACCTCAAATCAAGCACGCAGATGTACGTATGTGCATACAGAAGGTATGAGTCGACCAGTACAGCAAATTCTAGTAGTGCTTCCCCTTTATTCACCCACGTCTTAAAGCAAATACACGGTCACTTTTCGTCCGCGATTCTCCCCTATACGCCACCTGTGGTCGAGCACGTAGCCTTGCAAATAATCGGGTCGCTATCTTTCAATGAGGGATATCCGTGGCTCTTAATATATGTACATAACTCGTATTATGGGAAAAAGTATTCTTGGTAATGATGTGTGCATAATTTATATACTTTTTTGAAGGGAATTTCTAGTGCTCAGGAATGCCAGCTTATGAAGTTTCTCTAATAACGCGATCTCTTTCAAAGGTTGGGATTTTTTCAGCGACATATTTTTCAGTTATAAATGAGGAAATATATCATACTCTCAGGCAGATCTTGTTAAAGTGCTTGTACGTGCCGGCAGAACATTGCTGGACAACGGTGGTATCATTGAAGGTGTCGAATCACTTGGATTTCGCGACCTCCCATACAAGAGAATTGCTAAGCAGACGCGTGAGCCTGTTTACGCTTCGAAGTCAATGTTCTAAGTATATTTTTAGAGCTGATAATGCATTAGGGTTGCTGAACTTTTTAAATTCCAGTGTTTTCTTGTTTAATACACATTTGTCAATTAAAGCGAGAGAGACGGTGAGATCGATATTTCTACATGACCTTGACGTGGTATATACCTTCATAAGCTCTATCATATTTTTTTTTCATCCAGATCATACGCCTGCATTTAGGTGCACGTTTACATTGCACCGTCAACTCCATCAGCAATATCTGAGGAATGTAACCTCGAAGAAATATTGAAACCTCCTGCACAACGCCAGGTAGCTGTTCCTGAGTATTCTTTGTTCTTTTTTTATAGCTGGTTCTCACTGTGGAATTAACATTAGTATTACTTTAAAGGATTTCACGCTACAATAAGAAGCAAATTATAGAGATCCTTTTGTTGTATTCCTGGTATCTTTAACCGCTCATCCAAACGAACGGCTTTCAAAAATCACTATAGTAGGGTTAAAAGGTTAATACAGAAAAGGTGTTCGGGTAGAGAAATTCTTGGAGAAAATTATCTATTATTAATGTTGCTATGAAATTTGTCCGATATGCTTGCGCCTTTGTGTCGACCATTTTGTTTGAGTGTTTATCATTTATTTAGTCTGTGAAAGATCTCCGAGAAGGGCAAAAATTGGGACATTTTACGAGACAATTGATTTATAAGCGTACCGAGAAGGAATGGAAGAGCATTCCAAAGAGCTATCCTATCGCTCCTCCCCGACCATAATTGACGATCAACGGAGGTTTCTTTATTACTTGCATTCTTTTTGTGTTTATTGTTATCAGATTAGGAGGAATTTTATCCATCATAAATCACAGCAAGATCAAAATTGAATTGTTGTATTTCCATGTAGCAGTTGCAGATCTTGTTAACTACCTTGTTGTCAGTATTGAAAAATTACACAGTATTTGTAAATATTCCAACTTGTTTTTGATTTCAAACTTCACGTGTTCTCTTTTCGAAAGCGTTAGGATAGAATAGTCGTTCTTTCTTTGGTCTATTAGATCAATCAGACCTACAAATATTCTGTAGTTCTTCACGGAGTTCTTACACTGGGGACCGCTCCTTAGTACATGTTTTAGGTCTTCGTGCTGAAAAAAATAATAAAAAAAAGTAAAATAGTGGTACGTTTTTTGTTTACTATTTCCAACTTCAATAGTTTCTAGATACAATGAAGTTTGTACAGCGTAAAGGCTAAAGCTATTGATTTCAATATTGAGCTTTGGATTACTGTCCTTTTATGCTACTTCGAAGCAGTTTTTACTCCTATAGTGCTTGTTTGATACATCATTTGATGAATTTTGTGCCGGATTTGATCACCACCTTCTTTGTACTGAAATGCTTTTTATACAAAGACCTTTGTTAAGCCTCAAACAAGGAAAGAAATATCATCGCTTAAGAAAAAACGTAGAAGCTTTGACAGTCGAACTACTGCCGGTGCTCTGTTGTGCATGCAAAGATGAATGCTTAGTAATCTGTTCTACAGCAGTTGAAATGGACAAGTTATTAAAATTGTTAAACGAACAGTTAACAGTCAGTATATAAAACTCACCACTAAGAAACTGGAAGAGAACTTATTTCTAATTTTGTACGTGCAAATTCATTACACAAATACATAACGGAGTAGTAACTAAAGTCAACTAATAAAAATATCTCAGTTCATCATTACTTCTCTTATCGACCCACAAGAAGTGAGTTTATAAAAAATATGCCTTTGCGGCTACTAGTGTGTTTAGACGACGGAATCACTAAGTAGAATCAAACAAATTGGTTCGGCAAATAGTCGTTTCAAATAGTTATTAAGTAGTAGCATAAAGCATTATGCCTAAAGGAGACAAAGTGCCTCGGAAAAAATTAGAAATTTAAATGAAATCAAAGACTCGTTCACCTCATTTTCGGACGAAATAAACACAGCTATGAAACGATGTTTGAAAAGAGCACATCAAAAGAATTCAATGAGAATAACTGAATTAAGGTTTAATACTGCCGCTCAGTACTGCAGAAAGCTTAAGTGCTCAATATTTTCGAAACATTTTGGATAAATTTCATGAATCCTGAGAAGAAGTGTCTTGTAATCAGGTACTTTTACAAGTTATATTAGTAGTCTATATCATGTGTGCACGGTTCGTCTCTAGTTCACAATTCAACACAATAGAAAACTCTGAAGTGGAAGTGAAAAAACAGTAGATACATGAGAAGTTGTCTTGTTTTCAATAAGATAAGTTTCGTGTTGATTAGTCTCTCTTGCCTTGTACGGCTAAACATTCGTGTACAACAATATATCGTGGAGAAGATTGAATGCGAGACTGCTGTGTAAAGTGACTTTAACTGACCACTTCTTACGAACTCAGTACTTTTCATTTCACACCAATTTCCCACTGCTTTATCTAGTCCAGAATAAGGCAGGCTTGGTAGGGCCTACATATCGCTGTGGCAACTCCAACACTGTTTCACGAGCCGTCTTGCTGTTTTCGATTCGATCTTAAAATCGGTTCATGAATTTTTCTGTTTGTGTAATGGAAATGTTTGGCTTACTGACTTATAGACAATCTGGCATTTCCAGGTTTTGAAGAAGGTGGAACTGCCTAGACGTCAGTATTTATAATTGTGTAGATCTATACGTACTAAAGTGTATTTAACAGTCTAAAAAAGCACGACATTCATTTTAATGCCGATGTTAACAGGCAGTCTGTTCTTTGGACTTACTTCAACATCTACGAGAACAGTCATTTCATTATTTCATCGGATTGCAGCCTGAGAATGAGAGTACGAAAACCAGCGACGATCAATCTGGTGGTTGGATTAGGAAGCTCTAAAACACAATTGAAAACCAAAATAGTACTAAAAAATGTCACTACAGCTTTTTGAATTGCTGCTAAATTGTGACATCTGACAGTTGGTAACAGGCATTGACCAACAAAAAATACCACTTCTTGTTCACAACAACGCTCTGCAACGTTTAACAAGGAACATCAAAAATTAAACGACTCGTTTTTTGCCTTCTATATTCGCCTGACCCCACGATCATTGACTAACACTTTCTTAGGCGTCTCAACAAGTGCTTGCAGTGAAAACGCATTTAACTGTGTCTAGAAATTCTTTCTAAAAGTTCGTTAATTTTTTAAATACCTATTTCTCGACTAAAGAAGTTCGCTACATTATTTTTAAGCCTAATATGTTAATTATGTTCTCAATTTTTATGAATAAACATGTGCTTCAATTCAGTTATGTTTTAGAATTTACGGTTTGAAACCGTTACTTTTTCATTAACCTATTAATAAACATAACGGTTTGTTATTAGATCCAGAATTTGGAAGTTCAATCTACTTGTGATGTCGCAGTCGGTAAGAAGCCCACTCATGGACGTGTATTGGTAGATCCATATTGTATGCTTCAATTGGATGGACTATGTGTACTAATTCTGCCTTGCAAGATTCCTTCGTAGCATTCCTTTAAAATGAATTTGTAATCTATAGGCAGATTGTCATAGGTGAACTGATTTTAATTCGCTTTGTGTTTAGAATCATGTGCGTTCTGAGAGGTATTGATTAAGTGAAAAAAATTGAAACTGTGCAAACCAGCAGACCTATGGCCGTGAGATAATCTTTGCACATTGTCAAGTACTGTGCTGAAGATTTTAATAAAGAACGTCTGTAATCTAAGAAATGCGATGCTTGCAAGTATAAGTTTCATCACAGCGAAGTCGATCCGCCAAGGCTAAGACTCTCAGAGAAAAAAGATTGGAATCATATGAATCCTATCCTATGTTGTTTCCTGTTCTTGTTATTTCCTTGTACAGATTTTGCGTTATTTCCAAAATCTAAGCTACTATGTTTTTGAGATGAAGATTATTTAGCATCAAGTCCCATTAGTGTCTCACGTATTACATAAATAACATGAGATTTCTTAAAACCAAGCCAATGTTAGTCAGTTTAACCATTATTCCTTACTCCGATTTCTTTCTAACCTTAGCATTTGTCTTTGTTTGCAGTTGACATATATAAGTTGCAGTGAGTTAACAATGTGAAATATACTCTGTACCGTTATCATTACGAAAGAGATTATCATTGGAAAAAGCATGATTGATGAATTTCATACTAATCCAGCGTTTATTTTATTGTTTTTTACAGTTATATTTGAAAAATGTCAAATTGTTTGGTTCTAGAATTGTTCTTGTCGGAGATTCCTATACCATGTATGAATTCGCTAATTTTGGAGCCACCCTCACCTTGTATCTGTGAATGATTGTGTTGATATAGGGGTCACATTGCGCAATTGTAGTATGGGCTGTGGTGACGTACGGGCTTGATACCGTTTTACGCGAGTTCAAGTCCGGATTTTTGGCTTACCAACTTAACCAAGCTTTCCATCCTTCACAGGTCGGCGGTAAATTGTATTCGAATAATCTGAGAGGGTAAGCAGGACTGGCATGGCAACAGAATGTTCCTCTCAAGTTATTGTACAGACTACCCCCATTCAAACATTTCCAATTCAACGAGTGACGAATGGTGGGTGGTGCATTTCCAGAAGGATATGACTGCAATGCTTATGTTGATGTTGGTCTTATGTGAAGTACTTAATGTTTATTCATTTTAAATCTTAATATTTAAAGTACTGCTCTATAAATTTGGTAAGGATTCCTAAGAATAAATAATTTTTCAATGCTTTATTCACTTCATAAAAACTTTCAGTTGACTGAAACAGCTATATTTTGAAAGTCAAGTAGCGTCATTTTTGCTAAAAATACAGGAAATCACTTTTGCTTCCAGTTAAAGACGTACATTAATAGGAGCCTAGAGAACAGTTGTTCACGTGTTTCTGTTGGTGAATTCAATGTCATCTAGAAGGGATATCCGAAGTAAGGCGTCTAGATCAATACATTCAAGTGCTGATGCTATCGCGTATTTTGAATGTAATCATCGAGTTCGTGGTTATGATATGCAGGTGCAGCTAAGTTTCCTTAATTTTTTTATTCTAATACACTGTATTTCTACTCGGTTTTTCAGGTGCAAAGAGCTCATGCATTATCATGGAACTGTGACGGTTCACGTTTGGCATGCGGATCCCAAGATAGGCGTGTTGCAGTTGGAACCGTTGATTCCTCTTGTCGCGTCAAGTGCACTTTTGTAGGTCAGGGACACGACGATTCAGTAGATCAGGCTAGTATTTTAGTAGAATATTCTTTTATTAACCTAGCATGGGAGTAACATATTTTGAGTCCTCAGTATGTTTATGACTACTACTTGTTTTCTTGAATCCAGAGAAAGGAGATGAATCGCCACTTTTCTTCAATTTATTACCATCCAAATCATTTTCCGTGGTCCTATGTGGGACACGAGTAATCAATCGGACTTTGGGCGTTTCATCATCCGATTCATGAGATTGATTCATTTTCGTTGGAGATGTTTTCAAATATAGCATTGTTGCTTTATTCTTCTTCTGTTCAGTTTTGAATGAAGATTCAGTCGATTTCTTTACTCCATACGTGTTCCAGGACTGACCAGAATGATACAGCTTGGCATGATTTTCGATAGGTGTTGATATCAAGTCAGAATGCCGACTTGTTAATTCAAGAGGTCCATCATATGACGTTGATGCAATGCCATATGTTGACCAACATAGTAACATTTTATTTATTAACCATGGATTTTGCGTGTGGAAGGGCTACACTCTTTATGTTTTGGTAGCTTTCTGGTAAAAAACAATCTAAATGTACTGAGATTGTATAAAAATGTTGAGTATCAACTTGTTAGATACAAAAATTATTTTGCTTTAGTTCTTACTTTGGAAGCACCGCATATTGTTTCTCAGTAAAGTGATAGTCATGGTTATTCATCGAAATTGATGCAAGGTCCGAACCAGATGACATCCTCTCCATTACCACAAAAGGCTACCTTCAGTAATCATTAAAACGTTTCTTATACTTGGATGTTTTTTTAATAGAAACTATTGCTTTAATTGTTTCTATTTAATTTTCGCTAGCTTTCTGCATTAGTCGGGGTCGCACTGGCTCAGTGGTGGAGATGCCGCAGTGACACTCCGGTCCGGATCAGTTCGCGACCGCCCCCCAGGCGTAGCAAGCCTGTCATCTCTCCGGGGTCGGTAAATTGGTACCAGAGGAATCTGGGTAAGATAACTGGTACTGACTTGGTGAAGAGTGGTCAAGTCAAGTCACTGTATAGACCAGACACGCATTCAACCAACTCAACGATATCACGTTGAACACGAATGCGTTGGTGCATCCCGCCACAAGGGATTGATCGACGCCAACAATTATCTTGTTATCTTATCCTACATTGATCACTTTTCTATTGCCTTCTTACATCTACAGTTTTCTTGGCAGCAACATTCCCTTCTTATGTGAACGACCGTTTTGCTCCGACAGCAGCTGGATCTACTTTATGTATTTCTTTTGAATTCTTATCTTTAACTCCCCTTCTCAAACCACACTTATTCTTAGACGTCTTTGTAGGCAGTAGCTTTGGCTTTGGTGTATGTATTCAAATACCCAGTGTTCCAGTGTTACTATGCTTTTCAATTCAATCAAGTTTCCACGCCTCTTTTGCGAGTAACGTCATACAATCGGCATAGCATTAAATTTGCGTCAGCGTTGCGCATAAGTTAGATTGTAAAAGTGTTTGCTCCACATATTCACTAATTTATCGATCTCAGGAAACCGTATTACTCAATTAGAACGTAGCTGTTTTGCAAGCGTTACTCGAATAGTGGAATAACGTTTTTGCCCTAGGTGTCGTCGTTATAAAAATTTTTTCGATTGCTAAGCGCTTATTTTTGTTGCGACGAGAATATTTTCCTTAAAAATGCCTATATCTTTTACGGAGCCAAGCGGCTTGAAATCAATGACAGCAAGGATTGTGATCAAATTTCATAATCTTTCAGGTTGCATTTCATCGGACAAATCCAAACCTTCTAGCTTCGGCTAGTACAGATAAGTCAATAATTATCTGGGATATTCGACAGCAAAAGACACATACTCGACTATCAACTAGAGGTTTGATCCATATCATTCTATTTGTTTTCATTTGTTTATGGGATAGTTTTGCTGAAGATCACATGCTAGTTGTTTATTGCTAGCATAAGTGGAGGTAATCCAAAGAGAAGAATGAAAAGCCGTTAACATATAAATACAAGTTATCAAATTCGGAATTCGTAGGTGTCGTCAAATATTCTTTACTTGTCTAAAAAATTATTTTTTCGCAATCCTAAAAATCATTGTAAACATTTTCCCGTCGAAAAAGTTGGGGCGTCTATCTAAGCATTCAAATGCATCCAACTTTGAATTGCTGGAATCGCGAATTTGATTGGCTGTTTTTATTTAGTTCTGATTTATGACGAATATTCAACCAAACAAATAATTTCATTGGAAACAATTCTCATGAGTAGTAATTTCTTTTTACGAGTTAATAATTTGTTATGCAGCTGCAAATCTATACGTCACGTGGTCACCATGTGGACGATATTTAGTCTATGGTGATAAAGAAGATCGGCTTCACGTAATAGATGGAAGAACTCTAAGCACTCTTAAAGTGAGTCACTTTGTAGTATTTTTCAGCATCCTATTATGATTAAGCAATCGTCAGAATTTTTTAATATCGATGACGGGATATTTACAGTCATACGAATCAAAGACGGAAATGAATGAGTTTGTATATCATCCAAGTGGTAAATATTTATTTGTGGCAACAGGACAAGGAAGGGTTGAGATATTCAAGTAAGTAAGGCTCACTATAATTGAAGAGTCATTTGTCCTTATATCGTCTTATCCTGTTTTTATCATATATTTTATTCATTTCTATACTTGTTGTGTTTATTGGTGAGGTTTCCTCATAACTCTCTTTGATAATAGAAATTTCAAATATTCTGACTACAATGAATGTTAGCTTATCGTGGTTAATTGTAATTTTCTTTCATTTTTTAGTTTAACTTTGTTGTTCTATTTATAATTTAATACTGATAATTAATAGTTATAATTCAATTCTTATTACTTCATAGACTAATTCTATAGCTCATTTTGTTCTATTTATTCTGTCTCGTCTTAATGCCTTAAAATTTTTATTAATTCTATTTTTACTCTTCAATATATCTTATCTGATGATTATTAAAATGTTGTAGATTTCCCATTCAATTTCTTACTAATCGAATGTCCGATCTTTTCTATTTAATTCCTATCATTTGTTTATCATCGTTGTTTTTCTGGTGAACTTTTTCGATTGAAAAAATTGATTTTGTTTTTAGGTTAGTATTTTATTTTGTTATATTTGTGAAGTTTAGTTGACTTCTTTTACTAACTCATTCATCAACTCATCGTCATTTAGCTTATTTATTATCTTGTCTTCATATCACTTCTTTGGTATTTCAATTCACACGATTACATAATTAGCTAGTTTCATTGCATATTGAGTTTCTCAATTTACAAATTTACAGTCTGACGCTCCTAGTCATTTATTCTGCTTTGCTCATGCTCTTTTGGTTTATTTCTGAATTTTTCAACTCCAAAAAAAAATTGTTCAATATTCTATTAATTTATATCTTTTAGTCCCATTTATAAATCATCTCATTTAGTTCGACTATTTAAGCAAAAAGTCAAGTTTATTATCAATAATTGGTTTTTTTTATTTGCTGTCTCAGTTATACTCCTTACCGACCTTTTCATTTTTCCTTCCTTGATTTTGTTATTTCTTGCTTGTACTTGTTATCTTTGTTTATTTAATATACTTGACTCAATTGTATACAAGTTTAAATTTAATTGCTTTTCTTCATGATTTGTTTATTTTTTTACCAGATTATTGCTGTCGATTTTCAATTTTTAGAATGCCAGACCTCGAATTGGATAGGATCGTAGCGGCACATTCGGGTCAGTCAAATTGCGTCGCCCTCGCGGTTTCTCCAGATGGTAGACGAGTTGCAGTTGGAGCTTCTGATGCTCTCTGCTCGATTTGGAGCATTGATGAGATGATTTGTGAGAGGAATTTGAGTAGGTTAGTGATCTATAAGTGCATATTAACTCGCTAGGACGGTTTTAACTTTATATTTCAAGGTTAGATTATCCTGTGAGAGCAGTGGCTTTTACTTTCGATAGTCAACTAATAGCTACAGGTAGCGAAGACCATTGCATTGACATCGCCTTTGTGAATGATGGTACCAGGCTAGTATAATAATGATTCTAAAGCAGACTTATATTTACCTACAAGTGAAATATATGCAAAAGTTTTCACATTATCAATTAATCGGCTGTAAGAACACCTTTTATAAAATCAGATCTCTAAACAAACACTTTAAGAACTAGGGTTGGTTAAAATACGCTGTATACTTTTACACTTTTTTCATCCAACCATTAATTTTTTATAATTATCGGTATGAATATTGTCAGTGTGTGCAGATTCATTACGAGTTCATAATTCAAATTGTTTATAATAAGACGACATGGTGTACTGTTAAGGGTGTATGAGATACGTCTGGAAGGTGAAGTGTATTCCGTGGCTTGGCATCCGCAACAGCTTTTACTGGCTTTCGCATCGTCAGGAGATTCACGTGAACGAGACAGTTTTGGTGTACGACTGTTTGGTTACACCAGTTAATTTTAATCAGTACACTCATAATAAAGATTCCCATGTCTTATGTTTATGTTGGACGCTTGGAATTAACAAAGCCATAAGGGACGTTGCAACGAACAAACTAATAAGGTCCAAATAGCGCATTCCAAAACTAAACTTGTTAGATACGAAGTCAAAGCCCAGAAAAAATAAAACTTTCCGTAATAAAAAAGAACACAAAGAATCTGAATATTCAGTCTTAATTACGAACCGTAATACTGAAGGTCATTATTTGAAGCTTTGAAAAAAAAATACAAGGTAATAAAGAATATTTGTGTCGTTTTTTTAGAAAATTTTGAAAAATTGTTCTGCTTATAAGGCTTCAAAAAGGTAATAGCTATAAATGGAGACCATATCTGTGAATGTTTTTTAGTGTTTTCAATTTTGATATTCTTTTCAAATACCATTTTATTATGTTGTGATGGAATCGCTCGGGAATTTTATCTTCAAATTTTGTACTATCAATTCATTATGGGAATCGGATTTGGAACAAGTGTACATCCTGAATGAGGAGGAATTTGAACTAAATGATGGCGAACAACACAGAACAAGTTGACTTACATAAAAAATAAGCAAGATTTTTTGTCTTATTCTTAGAATCAGCTTTGAAACTTGTAAATATTGTTGGATTTTAATCAAACTACGATTAGGCACTACAACATTA
>KN716488.1:30130-53573 GCA_000816705.1 Dictyocaulus viviparus | reverse complement strand
TACGTACCTGTTGCCCCATTTACGCTCAACGAAAAGAATATCATCGAATGCTCAAGCTATGTGTACCTGGGTCGTGAGATCAATATGATGAACGACTTAGCACCAAAGCAGAAGGAAACGAGCGGCTTGGGAGACATATAAGAGCATCATAAGAGCATATTGAAGAGGTCAAAGAAGACAAAGCTCTGAGCCCACCTTTTTGATACGACGTTCCTTCCTGCCTTGACGTATGCTTCAGAAACTTGGATACGACGAAAGCAGGATGAACATTTATTGAGCACAATATAGCGCTCAATCGAAAGGGTAATGCTTGGTGTTTCCCGCATCACTCAGGTGAAAGAGGGAATACGAAGTTCCGATCTACGTCAACGATCAAAAATCAGAGACGCAGCCGTGCACGCCAAGCTTTCGAAAATAAGGTGAGCCGGACACGTGATGAGCATGAATGATGACTGGTGGACATGAGCTGTAATTGATTAAATCCTACTGGACATCGAATACACTACAAGAAAACCATCAGTCCGATGATCTAAATTCTTCACCAAGGCCCTAGAAAGGGATTATGATGCTCAACGAATCCCTAGAGCGAAAAGAATTCACTGGACTACCCTTGCCCGCGATAGGGAAAAATGAAAGGTTTACTGGTGTCCGCTCGACTTAGTCGATGATTAACGGAAATCCAGGTAATCCAGGTCGGAAGAACAAGCAGGATTCAGAGAAGGATTCAGCTTCTTAGACAAATCCAAATTACGTCAAAGGCCATTAATGTCTTCAGTGGATACTTTAAGCCTTTTGTTATTACCCTGATCAAGAACACGTTTGACACCGTTGAAACCAAACCTGTTAGCGTTCGTCAATCAGAATCTTGAATACGAGCAGTACCCGAATGCTATCGAAACAGCATTACGAAAAGACATCTTTTTCATCGACTGCTGCAGTGCAGTGGATTGTAAAGTCACTTGGCTGGGACAAAAGAAGCAGACATATTAATGAAAAATTTATGTATAAAATTATAAAAAAATCCTTTGTTGAACGGATAACATCGTCGTTTTCTTCAGAAATAATAATGAAGTACACGATGTTAATCAACCCAACCAAGCGGTAAAAAGAATGAACCATGCATAAATAGAACAAAAACCATATGGTCCATATGGTTCGAAATGGTGGTAGATGGGTTTTCGACCACCTCGGTCATTTGCCTCTAACGCTCAATGAGCATGAAGAAAAACATGAAAGAAGAATTCGCAAGAAGGAGAGCAGCATGGACTGCATTTGAGCCATCCGACGAAGCCAAAGGATGATAGATCCGAAATTCCTGATCACCTGTTTGAATGAAAAGTTCTCCCAGTGTTCTGTTATGCGGCCGATACGTGGACTGATACCTCAACCACGTGAAGAAAATGGAGCACAATCTATAAAGCGCTTGAACAATGTATTCTGCAATCTTACCGGCACTCACCACTTATAGCTCGGTTGCGTGGTTCAGATCTTTCAAAGAAATTCCACCTTCACGATCCAAAAGGAATATTCATCGATAGCGAAACAAGGAAGCCTGTTCATAGAGTAAAAAGAACAGATAACAAATAGTTGAAAAGAATGGTAGAGTGAACTCAAACAGAGTGCAGGAAATTTGAACAACCACTGTAAAAATAGGCTGATATGTTGATGGCAAACATCAGATTGTATTTGCAAATGAAGAGTAAAGAGTTAGGATTATAAGATGGTCACGCGAGTGAGGAACGAAAGGAAATCAGCTTGACCTCGCAATAACAGCGGCAGCCATTATAATATCTAATTGTACATTGCTCTACAACCCATTCTAGATATATTACTTAATCATCCACTTCCTATATATTACACTGATCGCGTAGTATTGTTTCAATCATTCATTAACTGGTGTAATTTATTGTACTAATGCAATGCTTTGGTAAAAGGTTCAAGTACCTAAGTTTAAGCTCTCAATATAATTACAACATAATTTTTTCTCTCCACAATATGATTCATATTTTCTATCTAATTTCTCAAGTTCCGCATGGCAGCACCGCTTCTATTGCAACGAAGTCTAGTAATACTACTACTATTACCATGCTGAACAATTCCGAATGTAAGCAGAAGTTGTTCAATTCAGCCCGCATACACTCCAACTAGTACTGGCCTAGGATGTGCAATTTGCTTTACTCAGTACCAGTATTACGTGCGTCTTCGTTAATTGCAGCAATTCATCAATATACTTCCATCTAACATATTATGGTATACCGAATATCAGGCCTTTAGCATGATTTCTCAGTATAAAAGTTAATGAGAAAATTCTTCAAAGTGGTTCATCGTGGCCTTAACTGAAGAGGAATGGTTTTTGTTAAAGGGAAATGATTGGGAATAATATATAATACCCCGGTTCAAAGATGTTGTGCACTTGAATATTAGATGACGTGATCATTGTATGACTTGCTGATGAATGC
Organism: Dictyocaulus viviparus; assembly: GCA_000816705.1. Classification (NCBI taxonomy): domain Eukaryota; kingdom Metazoa; phylum Nematoda; class Chromadorea; order Rhabditida; family Metastrongylidae; genus Dictyocaulus; species Dictyocaulus viviparus. The sequence continues at coordinate 51,114 of KN716488.1, read as the reverse complement.
CTTTTTTGACACAGTTGGTTTCATTTATGATTTGTGAAATTTTCAATAGGAACAATGAGATTTCTACAGCATATGATTAATATAATACCACTTTTAAATCTTGAATCTTTGGAATACGATGTCTGATTTACTCCATAAGAGCAACAAAAGACGTAACTATTATTTATTGAAATTGACATATCATTTACAACTGTACTAACGTCTTAATCAAAAATATATTGCAATAATTTAGAACACGGAAGGAAATTTGATTAATCAGAATAGTGTTGCTACATAAATAACGTGCTGTAATCCATGTGCTGGTTGTCATTGCAATTCGAAAGCAGTGAACTATTCTTAGATCTTTATTATCAATACTAGTGAGCACTTGTATCTCAAATCTGTATGATTTTTGGTCCACTCAGTGATTTTGTTAGAAAACTTTTTTCCGGCTTATAAAGATAACAATTTTATCAACTTCAGGTAACTACTGCTAAACTTTTACCTAACAGGTGAAAGATGTCTTCTCGTGGTACTCGTGTCGCAGGAACTGATGGTACTGATTTTCAACACCGACAGCGTGTCGCAGCTCATTTCCATGAAAGGTTTTTGGTTATTCAATTATATCTCCTCTTCTCTACTGTATATATTGGCACATCGACTTAGGTGTTTGATATTATCATTATTGTCACAACCAACAATTATTACAGTGTGCAGTACAAATTTATTTTGAAGTGGTTCTTCGTCCCTCATATACTCATATTAATTTTCATGTGGGCCAAGGTAAGCCTCAAAGGTAATGCTTTAATATGGATCGTCTTTAAATATTAAGGTTAAGCTGAAGATATAGCTTTATCAATGAAGATTTGTCTAGAATTACTTTTCTTTGAATAAAACCTTTTCAACGTTTTTATAAGCTTTTGTTGTACTCCACAGACCAATAAATCTAGAGTGCAGAATGAAGGAAAACCAATATTTAGCTCTATATATAGAATTCGTGTATTGACAAGTAGAAATTTCGGTGAATTTTGATGAAACAATAGTTGTCCTATATTGCGGGTTTTATGACTAACTATATACTTTATAGTTACATAACTATGACCATATATTTTCGGTACGATGTCGGCGTATTTATTGTTAATAAGATCCAATGTGTGATCAGGTTGGAAGTGAGATTCTTCGACGTGAATTTGGCTGGAGAAGTGCTTTTTTTGAGCGGCTCGACATGCCATCGGCTTATTCCTGGGAGTATATGTGGTGCTTATCATTTATTCCAATTATTTGTGCGATGATGTCATTTCCTAAAAACAAGGTTAACAAATTTCTCAATCTCAATGAATTTTTCTTAAAATTATTTTTGTTATAGGTGAAGTTGCTTAAATATCATTACTATGGCCACTTTGTATTTGGTATTATACCGTGCATGGTAGGATTAGGGGGCCAACTTCCCGAGCTATTCGATTATATGAGAGATCAAGAAAACAGCCAAACCCCTACATTTAAGGTTATCTGTGCTTAATTCGATATGCGTGAACTCTACGTAATGAAATGACCGTAATTAGCAGACTCAAAATTTGGTTTCAGGGTGTATTTCCTATGGTTATTATATGGTACGTTTTTTTCGCTATCGCTCTTCAAATTCACGGTTTCGCCATGTATTTCTCATACCATCTTTCGGCAGCCTGGACACCTGTGAAGTTGGAATAGCGCTCAGTAGTCTTCTTTTTCCATAAGTTCAATTATATTGGCAGAGTCGTAACCATTGTTTTTTTAAACATTTGTAAGGTTGTGGTCATTATTTTAAGCCTGAGAAAATCTTGTTCTGTGTTTTATGTGTTTCACAAAATTTCTAGATGTGAAATTTGTACATCCGTCTTCGCTCAGTTAACTGGGAATTACTTTGTCTCGTTGTTATTTATTATTTGTAATCTCAGCTTAAGATTAATTTAAATATTATTATAAAAAGGAACCTATTTATATATGTTATTTTCTTAAAGCATGTTGACCATTCATCATATTTTAAGTCAGGAAAATTTTGTGTCATGCCATATTTTTCGAATATTATTGTCTAAAGATGTGGGGTTGCGGTTTCAATGAGCATGATGAAGAAAACCAAGATATCGCCGTCATTAAACGGCAATTTATTAATGAACCAATCCCGAATTCATTTGTTTTTCCTCAACCACCTTTGGGAATACAGGTATAAATTTGTGCTGGCTACTCAGGTGTCTGTGTTAATCCATTTTTTTCTTGTAGGCTAAAGAATTTGTCGCCACACATTTTGGGAAAAATGCAAAAAATCTGCAGTTCCGTAAGGGTACCACTACATTGGCTTTCATCTACGAACCAGCAACACCTAGTGACAAAGGTGGTATTGTGGTTGCTACTGATTCTCGTGCATCGTCTGGAGAATATATATGTGTGTGTTTTTAATCCTATTTTTACTTCTAATTTTTAGAATTTGGATAAATACGTGGTTTTAGCTTCAAAGTCGGTAATGAAAATACTTGATATTGGTGAGCGTATGGTTGCCACAATGGCTGGTGGAGCAGCGGATTGTCAGTTTTGGACCAGAACAGTAGCTAAATATTGCAAGTAAGCACTAATGTACGTTTCAATAGTTTCTGATTGATACTTTTGGATTATTAAGCTTGTTTGAACTTCGCGAGAAAACGCAAATCACTGTCAGTGCAGCTAGCAAGTATTTTGCCAATGTACTGTATGGATATCGCGGTATGGGTCTTTCTGTGGTAAGCCATTGTTTGTGTATCTTCATATCATATAGTTACTGAATTGGGTTTTTTATGTTTACACATATATTTTGAAGATATTCTACCTATGCAGCCACTATGTCATTATTTTAAGGGATCAATGATCGCTGGATATGATAAAAGAGGTCCACAGATCTTTAAAGTTAGTTGTTTTTTTTAGATCCATATCCATGTTTTCTATGTAACTTTTGCAGATTTCAGCTTAGTTGATGCATAAGGGATCATTTCGATAGGTTACTTGAAGACAACTCATTGTTCTGTTTCGCATATATTGATGTATAAATAATATTCTAATTTGGAGTAAACACTAGCACGCCACATCTTGAATATCCCATCTTGTATGAGTGTCAATGGTATCCATAATAAGTCACTCAGTAGTTCAACTTACTCAAGTATGAACATTATGGAGAGCTATCTTTTTGTGGACGTTCACCGTCTTTTTTGTAGTATGGTGATGGGTAACGAGTAGTGTATGCATTAATTAGAGATCACCACTATTTATCGACTGAGTGCTTCTTATAGTCCTAAATGACTCTAGTACTATTTCACTATACCAGAAAAAATGAAATCTTTCATTTGCCGGATACGGATTCTACATTGCGAAGAATCCCACCATTTTACAGCTATGATAGTAGTTTATATGACTAGTTGGAGTTATGCTATAACTATAATTATAAATTGTGGTATTTTTGGATTCATATCCGTATACAAATAGTGCTAGGAACATTTTTTCTTCTCAAAATTGAGTATAGTTTCTGTTGTTTTTTTAAAGAAGTAATTGAAATTTTGAAGGTCAGTAGCGAAGGAGATCGATGTCAACTACAAATGTGCAGCTTGGGATCGGGATCATTAAATGCATACGGTGTCCTTGACACCCATTACAAAAGAAAAATGACTGATGAGGAGGCATTGAGATTGGGGCGCCGTGCTATAATGCATGCTACATATAGAGATTCAGGATCTGGAGGAGTATGCAATAGTAAGTAGATTTTTGAGCTTGTTCTCAATTTAAAATATCAAACTGGAGAATAATTGCACGTTCTCATGGATACAGTCATGCCTTTAGGAAGTATTCCATTAATTTTTTAATTTTTAAACTTGTACTACTTATGAATTGCAGAATATCAAATTGCTTCTGAGTAATTTAGTAGAATTAATGGCTGTATTTTGAACAAATAAATATTATTCACACTCAGTCATACTCACCTTTTAGTATATCTCAATTACTCGATGTGTTGAAGCGTTTCTTTTCATTTTGAGGACGTTTTTCTTAATTAGTCCCACGCGATTACAGCAATATCTATTTAATCGTATTAAACCCTTTATACTATATTTATTTAAACAAACATTTTTATTAATTTTTGTAGTATGCATGTGTCCCTCCAACAGTATTTTATTTTCAATGGAAACGAAAGCTTCCATTCTTGATCCATCTTCATTATCATAACTTGGGAGCATCTCGCATTTGAATTTGATATTTTTCGTATAAGCAAGCGTCAAGTAATTCTATACCTTGATTGGATTCAAAGTTTCTTTCGTAATTGGAAACAATATTACCCATTTTATCGAGCCAATTGGAGTTTTCCTGGTTGGGCTATAATATTATGAATTATATTACTGCCGATGACAATTTTTCATTTAAAAATTTTTAGTGGTTCATATTACTCCGACTGAAAAAGTTCGTCTGCCTCCAGTTGACGTCAACAAACTATGGTATGAATTTGCAGCCGAACTTGGCCGTGATATTGTATATGAACCATGTGATGATTGAAGATTTTTGTATTCTTCCAATTGCCCAGTAATGAGAAATTCAAGTGATGACATGCTGCTATCAATTTTTTTGGAGAAGTAATTTTGTGATTGCCTGTAAAAATATTGTTTCTAACCACATCCAAATTATTTGTTGATAAAATAAAGTGCTATGATATTTGTCAAGTTGTTTTGTTCTTTATCGTTATTTTCAACGCATACCTAGGCATATTATGATATATTATGTTAGTATTTCGGGGAAGTATAATTCAGTTATTTGAAACCTGCCCATGGAAGAATTCTTGTCATTGTGTGCTAATGATGTACCTTATGATTCTTCTGAAGATGACTCATTTGCTACAGCTCCGTCAGACATCACTGTACAGAGGTCTGGTTTTTTTGAAGAGTAGGTTATTCTTCAATAAATTTTGCCAAATATCTTTTCAGAGATGTCGATGTAACTGGAGTTGACTCATTTCTTTCTGCTCGCACTAATGTATCGGAAACTGTTGATCCTGCTAACATTTCGTATAACTCTCATCACGATGAAACAATTACTGATGATTCAAATGAGATGATGCAATGTATGTGAGATATGAAAGTTCTAGACAGAAAACTCAATAGTATGGCGCAATGTTTAGCACTTGTCTCACCAAAGATTGAGTTAACTGGCGGAGTGAAAAAAGAAGTAATAGAACTGGAACGGAACGCAATATTTGGTTTAGAATTAGCTAGGAAGGAAGAAGCGGTGAAAATGAAAAGAGGTATGTCATTTGTTTTGAAATGTTTTCTATACATAAAGTGGTTTTGCTTAGCACTGTAGAAACGTTTTAGAATAGCTATGTGTACGCTAATAAGTAGAAGTATGATTCTTTTGTAGAAATGTGTATGTTCTGTGCTTGTTTAGGTGCAAAGTTGGTTGATATTGATTTCAATCCCACTCCTAAAGAGGTAAAAACTTCAACTTCTCAACAAGTTTCTTTCACTTCGGATAGCAGTGATGACGAGATGATGGATAGAAAAAAGTAAGTTTGTTCGTTCGATCTTGGTCCTACCGTTTTTTTTTTTCATTCATCAATCAAATTTCTTTCATTAGATATTACAGCGATCATGAATACATTGCTCGCCGCAGTAGTTTGCAGAAACGCATAAAATTTGGAACATTGCTCTTCATATTACTAAAAAATATCGATTTGATATTTGGTAAAAGTGAAGGGTTTGGCATCTTTGGTGACAATCACACTAGCCATCACCGATAGCATGCTGGGAAAAGTATATTGCGAAATGCTTATCGCTTTTCATACTTCAGTTTTCTTTGTATTCCAGATATCTGACTGTAAATGGGAAATTATTGCAAAAACAGCTCAAAAAAATGGCGACCAGGAATGAAATCAGTAAGAGTGTCCCAACTCCTTTCATGGTATTTATTCAGAAGAGTGGCTCTTTCATTTCGTTATTGTTTATAACCGTGCTCCTTTTTATCAGATGAGGAAAAAAGTGGAAGACACTGTATTGCCTAGTGTGAATAAGCCTGAAGGTGTAAAACTGTTGGAATTCGACAAGTTTTTTCGTTTTAGGATCAAGTACGATAATTTCGCTTTGATTTTATTATTTCAACTATATTTTGATGCTTTAAAATGTAGGGATCCAAAAATCTCGTCATCAGCATTCGAGTGTTATGTTGATGGACATAAGAAGCTCCGACTTTCTGAACTCAGGCCAAATACTTCAGTAACAGGTCAGAATGACAGGAAGCTTGTTATTGATTCCACATGAGATTGTATTTATTTGTTTTCGACAATTATATAAGTCGTATTTCCAAACATCTTATCTTTCTCTGATTTAATTACGAACGCGTACAACATTCGTAATAACATATGAAGGTTGAGTATTTTTGTTTTCAATTTGCATATCTATGTCATAACTTATATTTCTAACTCTTGATCTTATAGATAGTTGGACAACGGCAGGCATTATTGTGAGTCGTAATATGCGGAGAAGTACCAATGATAATGAATATGTCATGTGGAAATTGCACGATCTTAAAGTTAGTTCCGAGAAATAGGTGTAGCAATTCTTGCTACTTCCCATCCATTCACCAATAATAAACCACCTCTCAATATAATGATAATGATGACCCTACATATCATACATACATATCATTCATAACATTCTGATAGGATCAAAATATAAAAGGGCTTTAGCCCTTCAACCTTACCTTTGCTCTTCACGTTGACTTCATTTTGCTGGACTTCGCTCTACTTCCACTTCTCCACTTTATCTTTGGAACTCATCGCACTTCTACTCTTCCATCGACTCTCCTATACCTCTCCTCACTCTCTCTCAGGAAAGGACTCTTTCTTCTACAATTGTTTTGTATTCGTATCGCTATCGATACGATATTTTCTATTCTTTCTATTTTATAATAAAGGTTTATTATCCAAGTTTGAGGTAAATCACCCAACTTTGGGATAAACCATATGGCTACCGAACCCGAGCCAACATAATAGGTAGCTATGAATTTAGCACGTTGTAATGATAAAGAATGTATTATTTAGAAATTGCATGGCATCAAAGTTGATAAAGAATATATTACTTGAAAATTGTGTGGTCGTAAAGTTAGTTATGAGAAAAGAATAGATGTGAATTTTGAGCGCGGTAGTTTCATGATAATTAATTTCTGTCACTGACTCAATGACATGAAATATTTCAGAACTGTCAAGATCCACCGGCCACATTACTATTGTTTGGCGAAGCATGTAAAAAGTTATGGAAATTGCAAGTAGGTGTTTGTGTTGCTCTCATGACACCACAATTATCAAATATCGAACAAAGTGGTAATGTCGTAGGAGAAGGCAAGTTCAAATCACGAGGCAGGTCTAAAATTAAATAATATCTCTAATAAAATCTTCAATCAGATAATGATTGTCCTTTTATGACTGTATCAATTCAGACGCACAAGTCACTTTGAAGGTTTTCAAAAGTGTTCAAGTTATAGAACTCGGCTTCTCGTCTGACTTCGGTTACTGCAAGGTCTGCCATCACCTGTTTACTTTTCTTTAGTTCTTTTTTAAGCAATCGGAATGATTTTCAGGCAGTTACGGTAAGCGGACGAAAATGTAGTAATTTCGTCAATGTTTCTCTGTCTGAATACTGTATTCACCATGTATTGAAAGAAGCGCGAAAATTATCAGCAAAGAGAGGTCGAATAAAATTCATGTGTAATACAAGCTATAATGTGGAGTAGCATACTAGTATAATACCCAATGATTATTAAAGTATTAGAAGATTTCGATTTTAGGAGCATTTAATAGTGTCATTTCACAACCACCTCCCACGAGAGCAGCAAATTTCCTTAAGTCTCATGTTTACAGGTACAACTGCTTGTTCAATTTCTATGTGTTCCTTTGATTTATGTTCCAAATGTTAATCTTTTCTCTAATGCTCTCCTAGATGTTATATAATAAGAAGAATGAAAAGGCGGTGTAAAAGAACTACGGTGGTTGCTTGTATTATATTGTCGTGACATTGTGAAACGCAAATACTAAAAATGGACGTTCACAAAAATTAGAATTTCTGACAATTTTGTGAGATCCTACGCTAGGAGCTTAATCAGGCTGTTTGTTTTAATAATCAAGCTGTTTTCTAACAAAGGACAATTTTGAAACATATTCTGATAATTGCTATTTATTCGCCAGTTCTATGCATAAATTTTTCGTTAGTAATAATGTCTGCGAACAATAATCACAACCTTCAGCAACTACAACTTTTTCTCATTAATGTAGCTTAGGTTCATGTAATATCTGATATTCCTACTAGTATAGACATTTTTATAAGACTTATGCGGATGGTAGTCAATATATATGGACATATAATAATAGTAAAATGAATATTGAAAATGATAGGATTCACAACGATTGGTAGATGTGACATATTAAATGGAAATGTTATTTTCAGGAAAAAGTTGACCGTTAACCAAGCACATGTTCCTGGCTGCACATCAGGACTAATAAGTTCTGTTCAACCAAGTGGAAGCAACATGATTAGACCTTCAGAAATGAAAGCAATTACAAGAGCAGATGAAATAACTAAATTAAAAGATGTCATTGGTGGACGGGTAAGCTTTCATATCTTAACACTACCTAATCTAATTTCGTAACATTTAAACAGGTACTAAAAGCAGTTAAGCTGTTTTGAGGGAAATTGTGTTCCAAACATTAAATAAGTATGTGCGGGATCTCTTAGCTAAACTGAAGATTCTTGGAAAAGTAGGTTCATTGCTTTTAACTTTCTTGGGAGCAAAAAATATCTTTATCCTTCGGATTATATTTCAGAAGTTTAATGAGTACGTTAGATTTGCTTCTGCTTCACAATTTGGGTGAAATAGTTCTTTGTTGTATGTTTGTGGGATCAATTATTCTCCTCTGATTAGTCGATAACTTGACAGTTCTCACAGTTTGATGGAGTAAATTCTGGTTTCTGATATCAAAATGAACATCGAATAATGCAACATTATCTACAATATCCTATACTACGTCTCCTTTTGTATTTGTGTGGAAATGGTCCCAGTTTGCTCCACTGAACTATCTTTTAGTGCTTCCAGACACACTTGCTCGGTGCTCGAAACATGTTACATTTGAACAGTGCGAAGAAAAAGTGTGGTGGAACTACTCAATCTGACGTGAATTGCGATTCAATGCAAGAATTTATCAGAAAACAGCCGGTAGGTTGGATCTTTCAATCCAATATCCAATAGAAATGTTACTATTTATTTTTGTTTTTATTGTTCGCGTTACAGAGCTCGCTGAACGTGCGGAATTCTGCGCATGTTCCAAGGCTGGGGACAGGTCTTGATGATAAAACGAGTGTAAATTTGATGAGCCATTCTTCTCAACGAGCAAATACCTCCTCTGAAGATTCGGCTAAAGTTGGCATTTTTTTTTTTCAAATGAACTTTGATGTTTGTGTGTTCTTAATGCTAGACATACTGCTTTATTTAGTTGCGAGCCATTGCTATTCTCAAGCGAAGAAAAGAAGGTGACAATACAATGGAATCGTCAAAGAAACAGAGTCGTTATCCCGCAATTTTTGGATTCTCACTTATATGCTGCTATTGTAGATATTTTACAGGGGACGTAATTAACGAAGAATCTTGTAAACGAAGTAAACTATCTCCCATCAATAATTATCTGGATATCGAAACGCTTTTACGGAAAAAAAGTTTACATGATCGTGAAGCAGATAAGGTATTATATGACTCTGCTTTGATTCTAGAAACAGTGTGGAAATACTCTAGTCAATCCTTCTTGGTTTAAATTCATGTTGTTTTTACGATGTGTTTAGGTGCAAGGCTTAGCTGTTCAAAAACATCTTGATTCACTGGAACAAATAGAGAAAGTGGAAACATTTGTCAGCGAGTGTATGGAGATTAAAAATGTGAAAGTTGTTCACTGTAAAAAGGTTTATTGCCACTTGTTTCTACCATTTGGCTGAGTTATTTGCTGATTAAGTATAAGACCTGCCTTCATGACCAGTTACGATGAGAATTTGCTTCTCACCATATTGCCTAGAATCGTCTCTGAAGGTTTAATTCTAATATGCAAGCATTTAGTGTGGATACACAGCTCCGAAGCAAAGTGATTTCTGCATGCGTGAGGGTCATTGTATAACAAAAGGTGTGGCAGACAAACGATTTTTCAAGTGTGGATCATGTCACAAACGTACGGTCACCTATGGGATCATGCCGACAAAAGCTTGTAAGGTTCGTTCACAGTTATGGACCTTTTTTTTTGTTGTATGCACTTTTCCAATGGAATTAGTTCTTAATTGAAGACTGGGTTTTAATGACAAGGTAAACGGATCCGGAGGTAAAAAAAAATAATTCTGTTGAACGACCACTCCCTTCAGAATGAGATATTCATTGGACTTCATGATAAGTTTGATGATCAGATGAACATTTCAACTTAGTAATGATTTCATATGGTCAACATCTCCTTGTGAATACCTACCTACCTAATGACGCTGAATGATGGAGGAATTGATTTTGGAAATTGGGTGAACCTCAGTTCCAATTTAATAAATTCGTAGCGGTGCGTTTCCCCCAAATGTAAATTAATTCTTTATTCCCTTGACATCTCAGAATGGGAAAATATTTAACTTTATGTAATAGTACTAATAAGTTTAGTTAAAAGTTACGGTTAGTTAATATCTCGTCCTTGACGTTTTTCAGAATTGTGATTCAAAAGAATGGGTTCGAGTTCCAATGAAAGATGAACGTAAGGTAAAGTTGGACAATGAGAATTTATTGGTCCGTGGTGAAGAAAGGAAATTTGTGAATAGTTAATTTGCCAAGCATCTGGATTGATACTTTTTCAAATACACTTATTAGCTACGAATGTTCGAACTACTTTTTAAGTAAACTGCACTTCCGAAGAAATGTAAATATCTGTATATTATGATTTCTGGTCTTGTTCATTGAAGCAAATATACAATTTCACATCTATATTTACTTGGTAAAGTCTGAATTCATGAGAAATAGAAGTTCCTCGTTGTATTACTTTAAGTCGAAATATTTTTTCATGTTTTATTTTCGTTAAATAAAGATTTCTCACTCGACCGTGATTTCTTGGTATAATACTCAGCACAGCTGAATAACGTGAAATTGACGCTGTTAAATCGTAATCATTTTCCGGTTCCTGTCACTACTATGCCATCATAGTATAGATTAAGCACAGTGGATGTTCTCACAAAAACAAGAATGCGCGGTGCGTAATGCAATCATTTCATGAAAAATGAAAAAATGAGTTGAATCAGATCGTAGATGATGATAGAATAAAATAATAAGCCGAATACTGATAGAGACTAATCTGCCCAGAGCGCCATGTAGTTCATTCGGAGAATAAACGAAGACTGAACCTTACAATGCACAAATAAATGCTTCACAATCGTTAATGGAATGGATGTCGCAACGCTCCATGCGTCATCCACTATTTAGATGCATTTGATCAGTTACGTACGTCTACTTTTTTGTTTTTTTAACGCTAGGATATCGAAGCTTACCCCAAGTGTTCGGTTCGTATAGTTACAAGTCAACCTTTTTAGAGTATTGAGGGACTGGACCGACCAATGTCGATTGCGAGAAAATCATGTAACATTTGAGTTCCATAAGTAATATTAGTGTTTGCACTAGTTCCTACCATATAATCACGATTAATTTACGAAATTGAGAGGTTAGTGAAGGGACGCACTGCGTTTTCCGGTGTATTAAATCAATATGCCTCTAAAATGGTTCAGGATAAGGCCTGTGACTGGACCATTTTGACCTGGAAACCTAAGCAAGAGTAGACCTATCAAATATCGCCACCTTCTTGATGAAAAAAGTCAGAAGCGGGGCATTCGTCTGATCAATAAAGGCCTGTAACTGCCTATAACGAAGACCATGGGAATGCCCGAACAGAAACCTCAGCAACTAAAGAAACTAAAACTAGACCAATGAGACTTCGTCGCATCAGTGTTACCATTCACGCGGAAGACCACCACTACAAACGATATTGGTACGAGAAGACCAAAGTATCCAAGCAAACTGATTTGAACAAACATGGTCACCACCTTAAAGAACCTTAAGAAATTGAATATACTCGCCTTTGAGGCATTTTAACAACAGTACGCAATAATGCAGAAAGAGATGGGGCGGTGAGTTTGCACTATGTTTCGTTTATTTCGTGTGCTCAAAAATGTTTAGATATTTAATCCACAGATAGTTGCTATTTATTGCAACATTTGTAATTAAACACTGCAATAATTATACTCAATTATAACATATGGTTGGGCAGAAGTGAAGTCATAGGTGAGTCTTTGTTAATTACTTCGATAAACTATTTCGTTCTCATCATGCCATATTCTTTTTCTGTATTTTTGATAGAGTGTTTTCAAACTTTGGAGAACCGTTATGATAGTTTTGTTTCACTATTAGTTTTGTAGTCTGACACTTTTGCAAATTTGTTGTACTTGTAAATATGCGTTATTGAAGGAAGCGAAAAATTAACTATGATTAGTGGTTAATAATTGCTTGTAGTACCTTAAAGATTGAAAATTTTGAGAACAATCTGAAACACACGCTTATGCTTTAGGGGTTTAGTTGTCTATAATAAACTCATAATAACATTTTCAATGGGTTCTTACTATAATTCTAGGAAGTTGAGAGTTAAATAATGGTAGAAAGATAAATGACTGGAATCAAATAAATGGTCAGGACATAGCTGAGTGTATACTTGTAAAATTAGTGTTTTATAGTTGTACTAACTCTTGTGCTGAAGATGAGCAAGTCTTTGATATGGGTAGACACCCTCTATTCACTGAATGATAAGTCCACAGCTTTAAAGGCAACTAATGATGCTCGAAATTCTCTAAGAGCACTACTGCTTCTGACACTTTTTGGACTAACATTTGGATCGACAATGGTATGTTTGCTGGTGTATTTTTTAGTTGTGCTCGGATATTTATTTTATCATTTGATATTGGCACACCACTGGAAGATTGTTTTATATAAAACACTGCTAAATATGACAAAAAAAAATGAAAGTAAAACCTGAAAAAGCAATCGTCAGGTGGCTAGTGCTGGCACAAATAAGATGAGACACGCATTTTACAGATGTGGTTTCTATTTTGACTAAAGTTATAGCTTCACATTCCTCTTTTTCACTTGCTTACACGGGCGGCTGATAGTGAATGAACTGTGAAATTTTTGCTGTACAATTCATAGTAGTTTGATAATATTGTGCTTATATTATATTTTTAACTTTGTTTATTTCTCGATGCACTTCAATTTAGTCAGCTACCGTGTTAAGAGGCGAATGGGCTCGAAGTGACCTATCGTCGTTTATTGCTTGCTTTGGAGGCGGAGTTTTTCTTTCGACATGCTTATTAGACTTATTACCAGGTTCGTTTTATTTTATTCAATTTGTCTTTTGAACTACTACGAATTTTGATTATAATGTAAATTTGGACATCTGCTCAATTCCGTGATTGACTAAAATTATTAATTCATTCCAGATGCTATTGAGTTATATGAAAAAGCAGATTTCAACATAACTTTTCCTGTAGCCGAAGCAGCTGTAGTTGTAGGCTTGTTGATTGTTCTGTCGATAGAACAGATACGTTTGATTACGTCTTCTTACATAGCGTTATTGAAAATATTTAGTTTCAATTATCTTAAAGTAATAAGAGATTCTAAATAACAGAGTTGGAATAAAGCAAAAGTTACTTTTCCTTTTTTCACGAATTGAGTGAGAACGCATATGGGTTTGGTTGCTTTACAATTTGCTTTAAGTAATCAAAGTGTATTGGGAGGCTTCTAATTAAAAGCTGTAAATGTGATGTTGGAATTATATTTTAGTATATAACAATAAAATAACAACACAATATTTTGTTGTTCCCAATGTTTTTTTTTTGAACTTTAGGTCGTTCTTACAATGAAGGAGCGCGGAGCTTTCATTTCTGGTCGAACTCGTGTCAACGATGAAGAAGACATGCTACAAACACAGGTACAAATTTTTGTCAAACAGAAGTCTATTAATGTTCTGTGGTTGTATTCATTTTTCTCTCTTATGAGAAAAGTTTCAAGGCTTCTTCTTCCACGGTTGTGGAAGAGAAAAAGAACTCAGTACTCGGTGCTATGCTACTTGTGCTAGCATTATCATTACATGCACTTTTTGAAGGACTTTCACTTGCTGTCATAAGTGATGCATCAAAACTATTGGAGGTTCGTTATATGACTTTTATAGGTTGCGCACTTTATAGAAAAGTGGCCTTTAGGTTTTTGTCGCTCTTGCTCTACATAAGTCAATCATAGGCTTCAGTTTTGGGGTACGACTAGTACAAAGCGGTTTTTCAACTCCGTGGATAGCCCTATCTTCCTTCTCGTTTAGCATTCAGGTAAGTGTTTATGAACTAGGTTTTCGATGTACGAGTCTTCTTATCCCTTTATTAGGACCAATCATTGGGATGTCTAATACTTGAAGGAATTTTGCTACTTAGTTTTCAGATTCTTATTGGTGGGCTCGGAGGAATGGAGATTATGACTATTTTATCTGGTGGAGACCGTAAAGCGGCCGCTTTGGTATCTTCTATTCTTCAAGGTTTGTTCAGCTAATGCGTAATAGTTTATTGTTTTTGATAGCAGACCCAAGATAATTTCGTGGTAATGCCTTCAGTTTTCGTACAAGAAAACCTTATTAGTAATTCGAAACTTGCACTTAGAATCGACACCTATATTTTCCAGTTCTCTGTGCATCTTTCTTAGGTTTTATTCATGGCATAATGGTCAAATAGTTTTGCTCATGTTTTTTGTCCTATATATTCAGCACGATATTGATTGTACCATACGCAAGCTCAAGTAGTTTTCTTTCTTGGACATATTATGCTGTCGTTTTTAAGTATGCCGGATAAATAACCGCAAAATTATTGAAGTCAAATGTAGCCATCATGGAATTTTAATGTCCAATTTTTAATTACAGTTTTTGCATTTTTGGATAGTGGCGCTAACTAAATCTATCAAAACTTTTATGGTAAATAAAATCTAACCTAAAATATATAAATTATGTCGGGAAATCAGCTTTCTTGCCAACATTTGGTTTTGTTGATATTTATCTATTAAAAAGAGACTTTACCGTGCAAAATGATTGCTGTATTAAGTATGCCCTGGACGTTAAAATAAAAATGGGCTTTTTCTAAGTTGCAACCTTTCTTGAACGAAAATCACGAGCACGAATGACTTTTTGAAATGTTTCATATTCATGTCAAACCAAAGTAACTGTCTATAATTGCTTCATATTACAAAATCTCCTGTATTGTTTCTTACTTGAAATGGCTGCAAAGGGCAGTCAGAAATAATTTAAGTTGACAACTACGCTTTCCTTTATAATGAAATTAAGTGTTGATGACAATGTTATAATATTGAGCAACTAAGTTAAAAAAACAATAACGTGAGAGGTATTTCACTTACTTTTGAATTTTCGATAATCTTTTTAAAAGTTGCAGAGATGCTTGAACGATGTGGTTGCAAAGTCACGTAATCCTTTTCAGGTTTTGGAAGATTGCGAAGTTACCCAAAATATTTGTGATCAGAAGTAAAAGTATAAGTAGTTGCGTATAGCTGTGTAAACATAATGTCAAATTGATTTTTTCATGAGTTTTTTATTTGGAAGAATATGTGGGCAATTTGGTTTGATTCATACATAGAATAGTTTTGATACAATTAGGAAAAATCTGATCGTTCAAGCACCTGTGTGTTAAGCTTTCTTGCCACTTGGAAGAGAATTTTTCCGACTAGAATTTTTGAGAATCACTCTTCAATTCACCCTTTTCAGAACATTTTGCTGAAAAAAATGGTAAATTATGCTCTTATATTTATTAATGATCTAGTACTTTGTTTCATTTTATTGATGTATGACGGTCATCATCTTATCGTTAATATCAAAAAGCAAATGACTTAATTTTGAGAGTTGCCTTCTTTCACATTTTTAACGTAATTGCATCGAGACTTTTTTCATGATGAATAACAATCGATCGAAAACCAGGAAAAAAGGGGTTAATTTAATACGTTATATTAAAACGTGTACTGATTCGAATACATTTGTTATGTGTTAATGTTATATGTCCATCTGTATATTAAGTACATATGTATGTTTCATGATAGATATATGAAATTTTTTTAAGGGATTGCGTGTGGGACATTTCTTTACATAACTACATTCGAAGTTATTCCACATGAATTTGACAAGGATACTAATCGACTGTTCAAACTGTCTTGTTTATTTGCCGGTGTAGCCGTCATTGTATTTTTATTATACTTTCTTCCTGGGACAGATTGAACCTGAAATATCGAAGTTGCGATAAATACAGCAAAATTTATGTGAATAAGATTTTATGAGGAAACTCTCTACAGGTTAAGAAACCTTGTGTCTTGTGCCTCTAATTTTTCGGGTTGAGCATGAGTTCCATGAAATCTATCACTTATGTCTTCTTCATCGTATAATTTCATTGTTAATTCTATGTGGACGATGAGATTACTTGTACTTATGAAGTAACTAATTGGAAGCATCTACATAGATTGTGTATTGTCTAAATATCACACGCTAACGTCTTATTTTCGAGTATTATAGTTGTTTATCCTTCCAGTTGTCTGTAATTTCATTGACTTTCAACTTCCAAAATCGAGTTTTCTTCTAATTTTATATCCATTCTTTGCTTTCGCGTTCACTTTTTTTTCTCATTTTTTTTTCAAAACATTCCAATTGACAATAAATATAAGATAAAATAAAAGTGTGTTTGTTTTGTGGTGCAGAGGTAAATTTCGAGTGTTTACCGCATCGTTTTTGACTAAAATTTTTAGTAATCACTTTTCATTTCACCCTTTTCAGAGAATTATGCTGAAAAAATGGTAAACTATGCTATTATATTTATTAATAATATTTGGTGTTTTATTGGGTTTGTTAAGGTTTGTGACTAATTTCTTTTTATGCAAGTAATTTTCTTATGGTCTACTATTCTTCTTAAATGTATCTAGGTATTTGGGAGTTTTCCTGTCATGGTTGCTGTCTGCTATATTACGATGTCCACTAGAAGTAGGTAGTGTAGGATGGTGGAGATTAAGTGATGTGCGAATCCGACTCCCAAGCGGACTTCTCGTGCAAGTGGATACTTTTCAATTACATCTTTTCTCAGTGTTAGTAAGGTAAAGTGCGAATATTTCCTAAATATGGAAGTATCAATAGATTGTAAAATAATGACCGCTTGCTTGTGAATCATGATGAAAAGCTTTCGCATTTTGAAGCTTTTGGGCATATTTTTAAAATTAATTCAAGAATTAATTTGTTTGAGGCTTCTCCTTATTTACTTAAAATTCCGTTTCACAATTCATCACTATTGAAAATTAAAAAATTACATTAAAACGCGATAATAGAATATATCCAGCAAGCCAATACTTTTGTCGCTTTGTGACGTGAGAGTGGAAGGTGGAGCGCAATCTTTCACCCGATCTTCATCCAGTAAAAGCCAAAAATATATTGGACTTATTAACATTGGGCAACCTGTCATATCACGTGTCAAACAGATAATTCAAGTTAGTTTTTACTTTTTCAATGGCTAACTCCATAATTGCTTCGACTGCAAAATTAATGGATGCTGTGATTTTTTGTTTTTAGTATTGTGGTTTATATGTGACAAGAGGTCATCTTGTTTTACTGGATGCACTTCCTGACTGCATGATACACGTCACTGCTGATGAGTTACTTGTGGAAACGTTTCGAAGTCGTGATGGGTGCGCAAGATCTTTTCTTAATATTCCTACAATCTACTGAAATTTATGGTTTCTTCAAGATGGCAACTAGAGTTATCATGTATTTTAACGCGTGGTAAAGCCTTACGTCGTCATGCTACCATGGGTCATTCGCTTTTGGATCTCGCCCTTCAATTCAGGCTTTCTCTTGACATCGCTGCTGGGCGACTAAAAAACATTCGTTTTTTTATTGAAGACCCAACTATTGAGCTATCAAGCGGTTAGTGTTCATTTGCATATACTCACAACAATTTATATCATTTTATATCTTTCACAAATTCGAATTGCGTTGTGTTGACCTGATCATAGGCTTGAGGGTAAGCATTTCCGTAATTTTTCTCTGTGAAGAAACGATACGCATTTCTTATCTTAATAATATCGTGATGTTCGAATGCGAGTAGCCTATACATTGACTTGAGTCTGTTCAGTGTCTTTTCAAATCGCTTTTTTATTGGTACTTAACTCTCTTATTATTCTGGTTATAGAAGATATCTAGTATTTGTAAATAAAAACATTTGCATAGACAAGATTTTCAACGAAGACAGCATTCATCTAAAATTCGCTGTTTATTTTAACTTTTGCCCTAGTTTTTAAATCATATCGATACATTGTTTAGCTATGAAATACAGTCAACAGCATATTCCAGATATAATGCATGTTTGGCTAGGATATGTAGAGATTAATAAATGAAGGGGTGCTATCAAAAAAATCATTGGGTTTTTTTTTCCTTGGAAATCGCTCTGAAACAATGCTCCATGTTGTTTAGCAATATCTAGGATTGCGGATTATTTACTTCTCCGTTTAGGTGTATTTGAAGTAATCGGCAGTAAAACGTTTACAAAGTACGAGTGTGCTCGTCAAGACACTGTTGATACAGCAAACCAGCCTCTACTTTATTGGTGCATAAATGATCTCTCAGATGTGTTTGTGGAAACTAATAACTGTTTATTCAAATACATTAACACAACATCCAGTGATAAGTGAGTTCAGTCTTAACTTATGGATTTCGTTAAGCCTTTGAACAAGTATATCTGTTGTCTATTATAAGTGAGAAATATATCAGATGTCTGATCTTAGTAATTTTTTATATGTACGTGTAACAAAAAGATTTCATGAAGAGTTCTGACAACCTCTTTGCGCGGTTTATCTATAATGAAAGGTAGTGGAAAAATGCAGACAAGATTGTTAGGATTATCAATTGAAGACCAGAGTCATGTTTGTGCTGTGCGAACTAATCTACTCATTTTATCCCTTGAAGTAAGTTTCACTCTTTAGTATATATACACTAACCAATGTTGTTATCAGTTTAGAGTCACTTCAATCGCACCAGTTTGCAAGCTACTACCAATACTGTCAAAATTTCATTGTCATTTCAAGAAATCATATGGTGGAAAGCGCATGTGAATTCTATCCTTCCCACTTTTCTGAATGCTTTGGTGGGATATTATGAATGCACTTATTTTATATATTGTCTGAAGTACTCCATCCTATATTGTGTTCATTTCACGGAAAAAAAAATATTTAGAGTAGTTTCACATCCAGTTCTAGAAGGTCATATACTTGTATCCCCGTAATGTTCACAGTGGAAATTGCTTCGATTTTCTGCGATTTCGTTGATGCAGAGTCATTCCAATCAACTTTATTTGTTTGTTCACTATTTCAATGTAACAAAGGTTAGCAATACCTTGTTTTGCCAACGTCATTCTTTTCTTTTTTTGCTGTTAGAATTGAGAAGTTTATCACGATAATATAACACAGATAGGTTTGTGTATTAAAATGATTGTAAACCATTGTTCAACGTTAATAAGGTAGAGAATAGTTTTCGATTTTCTGAGATTTCTCACAATCTACATTTCTCATCAGTTGTTATGGACACTAAAAAAATATCATTATTACTACTTGCTTTGCGAGCGTACATCAGTAGACAGATTATTTACCAGGTAGAAAATGTTCTGGAGATCGGTGTTGATTCATTTTGCATCGCTGGCTCTAACACAAAATTGCCGGATGCTACATTTGAACGGCACCAATGGGGTCATTCGGTCAGTTTCCTTATCTGGCATTATTTCGTTCTACTGATTGTTATTTATTCTTCAGGTTTATGTAGGTGCAGCTTTTGTCCAGTATAGTTTGTCTGATTTCACTTCTGACATACTTATTGGAGTTGATGATTGTAAAATCGAATGGAGTGATGGTTTACTCGATCAAGTATAATCTAATACTTCTCACCGTAAATATTCCTTGTTATGGGATTTTATATAAAATAGATGCTTTCCAGATAACAAAACTGTTAGAAGTGTTTTCCATTAGCTATCCCACAAAACATACTGTCGTTACATCTGAATTGCATTTCAGTGTCAGAATTCAAATGAAAAGGTAACTATCAACTAAAAAGTTCGTTTTTGCGTTACTGAATGATATGATTCAAAGGATGGCTCTGTTATCTGTAGCGAAAAAGTCTACATACCTTATTTGGTTGTGTGATGTGCTAGCAATCGAATGTGCTTCATTTTCTAGAATGATTCTGTCTGCAGAAAAAAATAGAATACTGGTTTGTTTAATATTATAGAATTAGTAAAAATGGTAGTAATCCACGACGATTAGTACGGCAATTTTTGCATTAGCTTGGAGCTGTTCATGGTGGATGTTTGGACTTATTGATGCTCTACAAGATAGAAAAGTTTGTTCGCAAAATTGAAGAGAATATGGATCCCCCATGGCGAAATTGGAATCAGTCCGAAAATGATTTGTATGATTTTCTGTGTAGCTTTTGCAAATTTTCCCAATCCTCTTTTAATATATATATATATATATATATATATATATATATATAAAATTTCAGTCGTAAAAATGAACTATTTGCTGCCCGTGACTTACAAAGAATGAATGATCCACAGTTGGTAAATATTTCTTATAGAATTTTATAAATTTTTATAAGAATGTATGTTGTCCTTCTTCTAGTGTGGAGAAGCTAACAAGCTTTGCGTTTCTGTTGAAATATCTGGTGTAGAAGCTCGCAATGTTGTAATTACTTCAAGTGCTCCTGTTTTTCTCGAGTGGTCTCCCTTACTACACCGAGTGTTGTATCACATGGAGCGGACTGTTTTAAGGTATATATATATATATATATATATATATATATATATATA
>KN716488.1:6688-30030 GCA_000816705.1 Dictyocaulus viviparus | reverse complement strand
AAATTTGCAATCAATTTTGATGTGGGCAATAAAACGCTGTTTTCAAGTCATGTATATTTAACGTTTTTAGCATCTTCTTTCGACAAGAACAAATGAGTAAGATCTCAAGTAGATCTATGGACCCAGTTCACTATAAAATTTTGACTAGTTTTCCGATTGAGTTTGTTATGAATTTACCTCGATATCACAGGTACTTCATGTTTTGGTCAAGTATTTGGTGTTGTTTTCATTAAAAATGTTCTGGCTCTCAAATTTGTTCGCAACATTATGCTAAGATGCACGCATGAGCGGATATCTAAGATTGATCATATTCTTGTTATAGCGGCTTCAATTGAATGAAGTGAAGGCTCAAAAAAGATTGCGATTTTCTTATGCTGCTTTCAATAGAGCCATTTTTGAAAGTTGATTCAAATATATATATGTATATATATGTATATATGTGTATAATGAATTATATATTATAAACATGCTGAATAGCAGGTTTTTTGAGCATATAATTTTATGAGTGTTCTATAAGTATTTCATACGAACTTCAATAAGCTATTAATTTTTTTACTTGAAGAATCCTATGGTGTGTACCTTCGCTAACGTTTGAGGTTTCGTCAGGAAACTTTTGTCTTATTTCACCACGACTGGTAATAACTATGGACGATTCCGAAGTTGTGACAGTCATTGTCGGTTTTTCTTCAAACCATATTTTGTTTATGTTCAATTTTTTAGATGTGTATTCTTTATTAGCGATTTAATACTTTAACAACTCATAGGATGTTTGCATCACTTGTCGTCCGTCTGATCCTCAAATGGATGCTTTTCGCCGCGGATTTGAGCATTTCACCACTGCTACAAACAAAGCGGGTTTCAATCGTTCACAGCGATATGGTTTAAAATTATAGTTTTTTAATTCCATTGATTCAGGTATGGACATGGGAAGCGACATCCTTTGTGTTTTATCTTCCATTTGAGTTCAATTTTGCCCAGACATTTGATGAAGTGTGTAGATAAGATTCGAATTTCTTCTTATTTCATTGAGCTTTCGAATTTTTTTCAGTTTGTAAACTGCATAAAATGGGTTAAAATTGTGCACGGCTTGAAAAATGAACCATTTCCTCCCAATGCTCCTTTGCCTGCTGATATCCGGCTATTGTTTAAGGTTTGTTAGCCATTATTGCACAAAATCGCACAGGTTGATTGTTTTTCAAAACGACATGCTTAAAAAGAGCTCTCCTATCTTAAATTTTATTCGGAACTTCTGTATATTATTGTAGACAACTAAGATTGATGCTGAGAGTTTGATGCTTCGTCATTATTAATGGCAGTTTACTACTGTATTGCAGGAAGCACGCCTTGAACTTGAGGATGATCCTTTCGAGATATTGCTGCAAATGAGTCATGAGCTCAAGGAAGACGAGGTACCATCAGTTTTCTATTTTGGAAACTATAATTTGCTGCACTCATGTCTTCAGGTTTATGAGTGTGAGAGACGACGTCAAATGTTAGCTGATCGTCTTCTGGCTTTTAAAAAATCAAATCCTTTAGTTCCACGTAAAGTTTGCTTTGTGCTTTTCGTATACGAAAAAGATGTTCTTTTACACTGACAAAAAACTGTCATAGACAGTTCTTATTTTGATGTTCTAGTTTATAGAATTCAATTGTTTTCGAAACTTTTTATAATCATAATGAGTGATTTAGTAGTTACAGCTTGAAAAAAAATTGTTTGCATGTTATTTGATCTCTCAGTGCAGCTCAAATTTCAATGTTGCACTAAAAATATTCCTTATAATGAATCAAGCGTAAGCTGCATACATTCTATTATAAATAATTATAATCTGAACTCTTTTGAAACCTAACTTCCATTGTTGAAGAGGCAAGGATAGACGATTTGTTTGCGATGTTGCTGGAAAAAAATAGCGCTATATACGTGGAGCGTTGGAATAAGGCAAACAACACCAAACGGTTCGTTCTTGTAGTGTAAAAATTCTTTGTATTTTTTCCATTGTGTTGTGCAACTATTTCTTCCAATAGGCCTTTCCGCAACATCTGTTTCAAACAGAAGAGTATAGAAAGCTTATATATATATAGAGAAACATAAGGATTCGCAATTTTGGTTGTATATGAAAGTAATTAAATGATACAAAATTGTAGATTACTAATTGATTGTTTTCATCACAAAGCTTGTATTTATCAAGAATAACTTAAAGTTTTATAGCAGAAAAACGCAGTGGACCAAAAACTAAAGCGTTATATGAATTCAATATGAAATAGTAATGCGTGAACATGATCTTGTGGTACAACCATTTAAGTCAGCGATGCAATTATAGCAAAAGTAATGATCAATATCGATAAGTTTTAAGACTAACATATAATTACTTTAGTATTTCATTTGATTTTTACTTTTTGAGAGTTTGCGGCTCAATTTTATTGCATCATTTGAACTGGACATATTATTCTGTTGAATACTTGCAAAATCAAGGCAGTCTACATCACATATTCGAGAGAATTGTATATTGTAAAGTTAGAAATAGACTTTCAAACAATTTTACTAATTATTCATTTTCGTTCCATATTTCCTATTTAGGACTCGTTGTTCAGATTTTTCCTAGCAGCTAGTAGGTTTTATAGATACCAAAACTATTCTTGGTTTTGAGAAAAACGAAAGTTAAGAATAGAAATTTTTTTCGAAAATTGATATGACGCAGTAGAATATCTACGGTATACTTTGTCTTTCTAGCTGACTCCGTTTTCTAAGGCGCAGAGATTACCTCAGGTACATAACTTTGTAGAGGACTGCGTGGCAATGTAGTAGTGGCACCGGTGATATATAGCCTTGAATACCGTATACACGGGTTGTATTATGGTACCAGAAGCTCTCGATCCTTCAGGAATCAGTGAATTGGTGCTAAAAGAATTTGGTAGACTAAGCAGCAGAGAGTTGGCAACAAGCTGATCCTCTCAAGTCATTATACAGATTACTCCCATCCGAGCTCCTCCACAACAACATCAAAGCGACAAATGGATGTTGCATCTCTTTAGAAAGATATATTACGCCACGTCTTATTATTATTCTTACATCATTTTGTGCTCTGCTAAGGAATAGTTGTAAGTATTAATTAACGTCATTTAAGACCCTTATTCGAATCGAAATGGATTAACTGGGACCTCCGAGCTTTTGCCGACCATTCTCTTCATGGGTTTGAACGATGTGTAGAACTTATTCGAGAATTTGATCCTCTAAGGTGATTTCAAAAACTCCTGTTTACTCTAATTTTTTTCAATGTAAAAGAAAAAATGAAATTTCTCGTAATAAAAACTTCGAACTTTGTCCTCTTTGATCTATTTGCGTATATAACTAGTTTCACATCATACGCATAGTTTATAAAGTAGGACATAAGAATTAATAACTGCAGTAAATATATATAGCTCTTATGTCATCTGATTGTTTTCTTAATATTTGTTGCAGCACCTACCCAGTGGGGGGGATGCAGTTTTCCACGCTATGGAGCAGAGGAGTGGAGCTAGATGTTAATGAGTGGTCAATCACTTTTAAAGATTATCCTATCCCTTACCTTTTGGCCAAGAACTTGCATTTTTTTGGAACTTTAGTAGGTGCAGAAGAATTTGAAGGTGTGTTTTTCCAACCAATTTCTCTGTAGTTTCTAAATCACTTTATTGCCAGAAAGAGGTCGGTCTCTTCGCGAATGTCAGGTGCCTCTTTCAAAACCGTGGGAATCACATTTAGTACTGCGCAATATGGCTCCATTAAAATTCTACTACGATATGCAGTGTGGTGTGTTTTTAATGTAGGAATACTTAGCTTCACTACTGAAGTTTTTTTTTGGATTGATATTCTATATGGACTATGAAATAAATACCAGTGTTTCAAGCATATTTTTGGATATATCTGTAATTTATGATTATGGCAGAAAGCTCTGACTTCTCTGCTACGTACGGTCCGTGCTGGGAACCATGTTTATCAATGATTAGTCTAATGTGGAACAATATTAATGCACCATCAAAAGATCCTTCAGTTCCATTGCCTTTCTGGGACAAAATGCGGTTTCTATTGCATGGTCGTTTCTCGTGGCTAAGTTCCAAGGTCTGTGTTATACTAATATTTCTTTAATACAATAGGCTACCCATTTTCACATATAGAAATATTGATAAAGAAATTTTTTTAATACACAGGTAGTCACGACAATGCTGGCGTCTCCCGACCCATATAACACAACGGAGACAGTGGAAATGTGTTGGAATGAATTTGGGCTTGATTGGGCATTAGTTATGTTTTGTATGCTTTGTTTTTGAAACGTTCTTTATAGTTGATTCCAGCCATTCTTGTAAATATTTTCCCCATTCTGCCTATTGCTCTGAATTTACAGATATTTTGTTCCAATGCTTCTCAAATAATCTACTTGGTTTCATATAATGATTCCGATGTAATCTTTCTCTATTTGTATGCTTCAATTTTTCTGGACTTCTATAGTATATATGATTGACATTTGGAATATAAATAGTTCCTTTATTGTAGGTGAAGTACGTATTCGTTCTGCGTTGCACGTTTTTATGCGGACAGCTTCACGATACGACGATTCGCGAATTTTATTTTTACCAGATCTACGTCTTCGTATTGTTTTAGGTCTTTATTTGATATCATTTGATTGCTTTGTCGGTCTCGTCTATATTCTATGCATAGGAGTTTGATTTTTTCATATTATTGGAAAGGTTGATTAGTATTTATGTGTTATTCAGATTGGGTCTGTAGTGGTGATCCACATGATCATCACGGTGTAACTCTTTGCGCTCCACACCGTCTACCGCATTATTCAATGGTTTTTTTTAAATATATGTATATAAGCAATTTCATTAGTTGTGTCTTGATGTAAATTTTTCTACAGACTGGCTGGTTTTTTATTACATGCGTGCATCATATATTTTTGTATTACTGCCAGGATCATGATTCATACCGTGCATTTCGCTCGTCTTCTTTGGATCTCTCGTTGTCGTTTGATGTAGCTCCTGGTACTGGAAATGGTGAAACTGGAGATCGTCTCCCACATGTTCTTCTTTATGCGAACACGTTCCGTTGTATTGAGTTCCTTGTTGTAAGTTACGAAGTCATTACTTTTTTTGCTTCGATAAAATTGTAACCCTTTCATAACACTGATCACTTTCCAAAGCTTAATTTCTTTACAAGAATCTTGGTGTATTTATAACTTCTCACTACTGAAAATGCCTTTCTGGTAATAAGTCTTCTATTACCTGGATTACCTAGATTCCCGTTGATCATTGACTAAGTCGAGCGGGCACTGGTAAAAATTCCATTTTTCCCTATCGCGCATGAAGGTAGTCCAGTGAGTACTTTCCGCTCTAGAGCTTCTTTAACCATCATAATTGCTTTCTAAGTCCTTTGCGAAGAGGTCAGATCTTCGGACTGGTGGTCATCCTGCAGTGCGTTTGATGTCCAGTGGGATCCAATTGCTTACGGCTCATGTATACGGGTCATTATTTGTTCGCATCACGTGTCCGACCCACCTGATCTTCGATAGATGGTTGCATTGGGCTCAGTGATTGTTTATCCTACTTTCGTAATGTTCAAGTTTCTGAAGCATACGTTAAGGCATACGTCGTGTCAAAAAAGTGGGCTCGGAGCTTTGTTATTTTGTTCTCTACACTACGTCCCTATTTTTCTTATATCTTCTCCAGAAATCTTCAGAGTTATGCGGTAATGACTGCTATTTCATAAGAAATGCATGAGGGGATAGAGAAAATTCGATAGTCAATGTGGATGTCCTCTATATTCTGACCAAACGACAATACGGTGCAAACATTTGGAAAATCAATCAACTGAATAATTGCTTTTTATAAACGGAAATACGCATCAACATCTGTGGATTACTTGTTTTCCATTGTTCTTATAAAAGGATCTAGCGTTGTGTAGTTGTTTTATGGCACACCGTGATTCGCGTGCTATAGTACTAGATAGAATACCTGGGTTCGAACCCGAAGTTTGCCACGTTTTCCATAACTCAAAGTCAATGTGTTTCTACAATAATAATTTATAAATGTAAGCAGCATTGAATCGGCAAAGTAATGATCATTTAAGTTATTATATAAACTACTCCTATTCAAATACTATGCCAACATCAAGATTGCGAAAGATTGGTGCATTTTCAAAGAGAGATATAGGTCACGCCAGTGTTTATTGTCATTGTTATTAGATTCCGTATTATAAAGTCTTTTAAATTACCTAATCATTATGATTACATCAACGCAAAACGAAAAAGGTGTTAGTGATCTTTAAGTTATTTCATTAATTTCATATTTCAAGGGCCCTATTAATGATAACAGCGATCAACAATGCTATGTTGTTTAGGGGTAAAAATAAATTTGAAGTGGTCAGAACAGTCGTATTATTTGTTTTCTACAAATAAATTCCTTATTACTTGTTCGTCTAAATAAGTAGAAGATTTTTGATTTTGGATGGTTACAATTGCTGATATACTGTTAGCTTATGTTTTAGAATACTCTTACAATGAAGAATCGCAATGTACGAAAGGGTCGTCTTTTTGGGACTCCCCTCTACCCGAAGCCACAATTAGGAAAACATTTTCAGTGAGAAGATTTAAGTTATGAATCTTTATAGCAACAATTTTATTATTGTACCATATTGAATGATGCTGCTTTCAAGGAATGTGCAGGTGTCTCTAAATTTTCCGAAGTTTTATATTACCTACTGGATGTCGCATTCTTCTGATTATGGTTTTCGTTTGATCTCCGATGGCTTAAATCTACTTGCCTCGGTGAAGCTGACAGTACGAGCGGGAAATTCGGAGGTGAAAATTTGTACATGTTGACATCAATGTTCTTTTTACTTCAGTGTTTTAGGGAATCATTCGCTGTAGAAGTTGTATATGGCATCCTCAACATGTGTCGGCGACATTGTGGGGAACACAGGTTGTTTCGTGTTTTAGGATTTCCAGTCGTATGAATTGCTAACTAAAAATTAATCTAACGAATTATTTTTGGTGCAGTAATCAGAATGCATTTTAGATTCACGTTTACAGCAATGGACACACGCCATCTGTTGATGGCATTTCCAGCGATGAAGAAACATTTCTTCTTGGTCTGCATCGTGTCTCGTATGTTAGGGAAAATAATCGCGTGGGAGAATCAGCACAGCACAGGCTAACTGTTCATGATTTGAAGGTGGGTCTTGATGATTCTTTTCGTACGTAATGAAATTTTTTTAATTTATTAAATATCAGCTATCTACATTAATCAAGCCAGGTGCTTCATCTCCTCCATTTGCGCAATTGAAAAGTTTGTACACATAGGTCTCCGTGAAGTTGTTCTTTTTCAAGGCCTCATGGACGGCCCAGAATCGTGATGCATGCATTACAATCGCTGACAGCGTTCACAGAGCACATATGCTTCGTAGAATACTCAGCAATGATGCACTTAAAATTCTGAAGGTGCGCAATTCTTCCAGAAATGCTGAGTTAATAACATATATTAAATCTTCTATTTATAATACCATGGATCTTGTTTATGATTGGTTTTAATCTCATGTTTTAAACTGCTTGTTGCAGCTGCACATGGAGGATGAGGGGCAATCCATGTCGACAGGCATGCCATCTGTTGATAGTTTCACTCCGAAAGAAGGTGGTCATCGTCGTGGTTTCAGCTTGTCTGACCAAAACCAGTCATTACTGAATCAGCTTATTGGGGAGGCAAGTACACGACTTGTCGCTCATTGCGAGCAGGTGATTAATTTGAAACATCAAAAGGG
Source organism: Dictyocaulus viviparus (assembly GCA_000816705.1). NCBI lineage: Eukaryota > Metazoa > Nematoda > Chromadorea > Rhabditida > Metastrongylidae > Dictyocaulus > Dictyocaulus viviparus. The sequence continues at coordinate 22,244 of KN716488.1, read as the reverse complement.
ATGTTCCATTGTTCCATTTTCAATGTATAATACACAGATTCTTGATTTATAACAAAAATTGACTGCTACATTAATTGTCTTTTATCTTTTTATATTTTTTAGTATGGAGTTAATATAGATAGTTATTGCTTTAAGGCAACTGATCTCCCAACAGATTCTCTATTAGGTGCTCTGCAGTGCACATCAGATGATGTTCGAAACATTAATTGGCAAAGTAAGTTAGAACTTATTCATTTTTAAGTTGTTCAATTTAGTACACAATTTCAGTCGACTTACTCAACAGTCAAGCTGTTTTGAAAGGTTGCGAACGTGCCGGGTTTGTTTTGCTTACCGCTGCTCGCGCTAGTGTAACTCAAAAGGTTAATTTTTGTTTGTTTCAGTTTGTTACTTCTGTTTTTATTTAAGGCAATTTTTCTCAGCAGTATTATTCGTAATTTTTTTTAGTGATTAAGAACAATTTTACAGTAGCTGCAATTATTGACATTAACAAATTGGCCATTTATTTCAATCTGATCTCTTGTTGAGTGCCTAGCTAGGTGCCTAGGTTCATCGTTGTGTGTGGCGAAATGGGCAACTATTAGGAAAAAAGTCGTGGTCTTCTATAATTTCTGGCATGCAGTATTTCGCACCAATATCTATCCCAAATGGGCGGTCTATCGGGTCTTTCAAGTGGCTTCCGAAAGAGGTAATATCTCGAGTTTTTTAAGTAACACATTTATTATCGTGTAGAAAATTTTAGAGCTTAATGTGAAAAGAATCGAAGATATGATTTTAATAATTGAGACAAAGTATCATCTTAACGTGCCTTTATTTAATTCACTATTTCAAGAACATTATTGGCTCAGTGTCTCATATAATACTATCAATCTTGAATTTGTAGGTAATTGAGGAGAAAACCCCTACTGGAGTAGTTGACGATCCATATCTGCATCCTTACATCGGTGCTGGTGAAGCCGTTGGTGGTGTGGTAGAAGCAGAGGAGTCTCCCGAAAAAATTCAGCTTCAGCGGATCGTTTCTCGATGTAGCTGTGAGATATATTTTTGCTACTTTTCTGAAGAATTGAAAACTGATGCGTTGGAGGAGACTGGTGTTCCTAAAGTAAGTTTTATTTACAATTTGAATAGATGACATGAGATCGGATGCCTATCTGAACAAAGTTAGCCTAAGATTTTCTCAAACTAATCGTGTGATCCAGGTGACTAATTGTTTCGTTAAAATGTAGTTTCATATGATACTCTCTAAGCTTACTCATTTTTACTTGTTTGATGTGTATTACCGTTTAATGTCACCATATATTAATTTCTACTTTAGATCGAGCAGGAAATAGCATTTGGTGGAGAGGAAATGGGAGTTGATTGCTTCACATTAAAACATAATATGTTGGAAGCAAGTAGTAATTCAGAACAGGTCAGTGTCTTGAAGGATGCTAGTGGTATGGTCATATCGAAACTTCGCACAAATTCAGTATGAAATGATGGTAGATATTGTCAATAATCTTGTATTGTTCGTTGATCCAAAGAAAAAGGAACTAGCTGAACGCAGAAGAAAGTTGCGTTTCGCTTGTAAAATGGCAGATATGAATGAAATGCGAGAAAGAATCGTGGAACAACAGGTGGGTTCAATTTCTAAGATTCCTTAAGTTTTGGGCATGGCAGCATCCACTTACTGTCATTTCTCAGAATAGAGCAAACTAAACTTTTCATGCTATGTCTCGCTCTGGATTTGAAAAAAAACCACAACCACAATTTATTCGCATTGCCATTTTTTTACTTCCTCAAGTAGTTGAGCTGTGATCTCATTAAACATTCATAATCATCGCTAATAAGTATTTTTGTTGTATCGAACTTGTACGGTGATTACAAATGATGTGGCTTTCATGGTTTACACTAATGGCTCTTATGTATTTCGTAATAGCTCAAGTAAATGAAATGCATTGTAATTGAAGTAATCGTAGTAGTTGTTTGTTTCCGTATTATTTTTAACAAAATCTAATTAACAGCGCAGTATGTCTATATTTCTCTTTTTCGAAAGTATTAATTTTTTTGGAGCTACTGCTCATACTTTGAATACATTGAATTATTGGAAGCTTGGTTATATATAGAAAACATGTTCCCTTACTTGAATTATCTGGATTTCCTTGATCATTGGCAGAGTCGTTGCATTCTTTTTGCTCTACGGGTTTTTTGACCATGATGATTGTTTTCTACAATCTTCATGTGAAGGAATTATTTGTATTCTTATGTTGCATGTAAGATAAATCGCGTTCTACCATAAGCTTCAAGATTACGTTACTCATATAAATTACATTCAGTGTACCTTAAGTTTATTCGTTTGAATTTAGTCTGATTTGCGTGAAATCGTTTCTGTCGTGCGATCACTTGAACGTCAATTATTCTACTTGGATACTCAATCTGATGGTGACATTGATGAGCAAAAGCGACGGGAAATTGTTGAAGAAATGGAAGAACAAAAAGTAAAACAGCTCGAAGTTTCGGACAAGCTAGCTATTTACATAAGGTATGCTGCTTATACTTTTGTTAGAAACTCATGAATCCTTTGTCCTATACTTCCGCGTTGCAATAGTTACATTCAAAAATTGTTTTCTTGATAGCGCACTATATATTTTCTATTGGTTATATTATTTTTACAGAAGCATTATTAATTCATCCTATTTTGAAATTTCTTGTGTAATCATAGTAATTTAGTTGCTATAAACAACGACAAGTCGAGGCTGCACGTGCAACAGTTTGTAGCAAGCTAGAGGAAGAGGATGTACTGGCAGTTGTAGCCAGAAGATTTGAGGCATAATTTTAACAGTCCTTGTTCTCTTTTATCTTTTAGTACACGAAAACGTTTTATTTCGTCTTTTAAGATTTTTTTGCCTAAACAAAGCCACTTTTACCTTCAAGGTTCTTCCAGGTTTGCTTCGAAGATTGCATTTGGAAATTGACAGAATGTGACGGTCAAATAGCAATCGCTCAAATTCAGATCAGAAATTTCCTGTTGGTTTGAATCAGTTATTGATGAACATTATTTTCAATATTTAGCAAATGCTTTTCATTATAACTAATGCCGTTTTCATATGTTAGGGCATCTGGTCAGGAATAACTGCTTTTATATTATTTTCAATTTTTAGAAATGTTTTTCATTCTTACTACCTATTCAGAGAAAGTACTAAATTTTTTTGTGCATTAGTAGAGGTTCCTGTAGTGATAGGATGGTATGAGTTCGTATCCAGACGTTTTTCTCTGTACGGCGTCTCTGAGTTGGTACTAGAAATACGAGAGAAGATGAGGCATTGCCTCTATAGAGAGTGGTCACCAAGTTACCGTATAGATAGTATGCATTTCTAATCACCACGGTGTTACATAATATACAAAGCATTAATACATCCCTTATGTATTTTATTGATTCGGCTATGTAATTTGAAATGGTCACTGATTAGGTAATGAAATATTTTTGTGGTGAAACAGTTCAACATAAAAAACTTTTTATTTTTGCATTACATGTGGCACCCTATCTTTTAATCTTGTGAGGCTCAAAGTTCCTCCCTAACGGAATATTGTATCGAATTTTACAATCGTTTTCTAGGTATAAGCGAACGGTACGCATCGATAGCTCAGGCGAGCATCTTTTCGAGGTTGGATCAGTGTTGTTTTTGTATTCTTTGTTATTGCATCTCTTCCCATATTTTCTGCACAAAATATGAAGCTTTAGGTTGGTACTATTCGTGTGACGAACTTACTACCCGACACAATTTACAGAGATACATTGCATCGGTGAATGTGTTTGCATATTATTTGTTGTATTGAATCAAAACACCCCATGTCTTTAGCCTTATAGAATGCTTTTTATGAAATATCAGCTCTTGTTGGCAAATCTTTGGTGTTCCAAATACATATCGCTATTTTCGACTTGTAGAAAAGAACTTAAAATGACATTATTCCTAATTTCCAGTAGCTACCTATGTATCAGATTCATCTTTTTAGCGATGAGCGAGTTCAAACGCGACAACCTTCTATCAGATTAATGGTCCGAGATATGGCACCAGGTTGTTATTGTGTATTGTCGTAGATGCTTTGGAATTATGTTTGATATCTTTTCAGTGGGCGGTATATGTGTAAAAGAACTTTTTGAAGTTAACATCGCTCCGATGGTGGCTCAGCTGACCTACCGATTTTTTGAGAAGATTATGCTTTTTTTTTTCCCAGGTCGTAACATTCACAAAGAGGACAATTTAGACGCTGTAGATGATAGCACTCCGGTAAACTATATGAGCTATGAATACCAATTTTGATTACTCTCCATAAAGACCATTCAAAACCAATATATGGAGCACATTCCAGAAATTTTCGTTTACTCGTCGCATTGCCGGTACACTCAGCATGAGAAGTGGCAAGTCAGCTCAATCTGAGCGGAAGGGTAGCAACAGCAGTAACAAAGTAGGTATAGCAATTTTCTCACTTGTTACGGGACTATAAGTTGAAGATAAATACTAGCTGCAATTATTATCTTTATTATCATGTTTTGTTACAGCATATATACGGGAAGCAGACGGCATATGTGGAGCTTACCGATATAGACAAAATGAGAGAACGTGCTGACAACAATAACTTCTTTCTATACATTAAAATCCCTGAAGTGCCATTTGTAGTATCATATAAGGTTAATGTGCACTTTTACCTTCAAATTCTCTAGTTTGCATTATATTTAGAACCCCACATTACATCATGGAAGATGTCGATAAGGGTAATTACGTTTGTAAAAATATCTGACGTTCAAATGATTCATAGCAAGTAATAATTTATCTGCCAGTAAAAATTATATTAGAGTCGAAAAGTTTACTACTGTTATTTGCATTCCTAGCTAACAAGGAAATTAAGGGCAGCAAGGATAAAAATATCGAGGATGTAGACCGATTTAGTTTTTTATTCCCATTATGTGAATTCCATGAAAGGAATTGGACCTGGCTCGATGTCGCGTTAGCTGTTAAACAACGATGCAAACGAGTGCTGCTTCAACAGGTTAGTTGTACATTGTTCTACTCAAGCATTCATCAGCAGTTGTGTTATATCCTAATTGTAATTTTCTTTAGCAGTACTCGAGGTGAATATATAGTGTTTTATTGAGCACACAATACAACACAAACACAGGTTAACGTTCCGGTGGAACTGCCTTCTTCATAGTCTGAAGAAGTCTATGTCAAATATATGATCCATTCAATAAAACACAACCGTTAATCTCGCAAATGAAATCAACAACCCAAATTTATGCACACCAAATCAAATTTCCTCTATTATAGAGGCAACCGATCGCATGATAGCACATAGAGTAATCAAGCACACCCTATACATGCGTTATAATAAATACAAATAAATAACATCTTATCCCAAATGAATTTTCTTTATTGATTAACGGTGCTAACCGCTTATAGAGACAGCCTATAGACTAAGGTTTGATGGTTGAAAATAGAACATCAACCTTGTATATGGGACTATATGGGTCATGCATGACTGCGTAACACTCGTCTGTCTTGTTTAACTTCGACGCTCTTTTAGTAATCCATAGCGCTTCCAAAAACTTTCGCAGAGATGTTTAACTTTCTTGCGCAACGAATCCAATTTTGATTCAAAAACAACTCCGTTATGTTTTTCAACCCTGTGCCCACCTAGTGGAGTATTTACCTTGAAATTTTTTTTCCTTTTAGGTTATTCTAATACATAGGTAACAACCCGTTTCGCCGATATATTCCTCACCGCATACTTTGTATGAAATCAGGTATACTGTACCTCTGAGCTCATGCAATCACCTCTTCTACCGTCGAGTATATAATGATTAGCATATAATCCTCCGTCATACATAAGCAGTTGTAGAGACGGTTTCGAACTAATTAATATTTTAGGTAGTACGGTGGCATTCCTACTAGAGCAACTAAATCCTCTAATTTTGCTTTTTTAATCATGGCTAAATAGCTTTGTTCATTTCATCAGCTATAAAAAGTGAAAGAAACGGGATTATGTTCGTTGTAAAGTTTTTATTCCGTGGCTTATCCTTCCTACTGTGCTTTTTGTAACTGGTGATCGCACTATAGCCGTTAGAAACAGCTATTTCTTAAGCCATGTTTTGTGACTATGTTTTATTCGTTCTGCTTCTCTTTTGCATGCGTTCTTCGCTGTATGGAACATATTTCTTATAAGCGCTTCCTTCGTACTTAAAGGATGGGTAGGCGAACGGTGTACTACGATGTAAGCGATGACTAAACATGGTGCTAATCGTTGTTCCATTGCCAACACTCCTATTTGTGAACAGTATTTCCCGGACCATCAAAAAATTGAACAATGCAGACATTGTTTAATGAGGGTCATGAGTTGTCCAATTTACGAACCACATTTACTTCTTTTCCATGTTCTGTGGGAAGCTCGCTTATGACCTGCACATACGTATATATTAAATTTACGTCTGAATTATATAAGAAAGACCACATCACGCGTGTGTTGTTGGGGCGCACTCTGTGAAGACTGTCCAGAAGAAAATTGGTGTCATAAAAGTGGACTGGTATGAAGTTTAACAATTGCACAAAAATGAGGTTTAAGTACTAAGTTATTCTGTCTATCGGTCCGCTATACAACTGGTGATTGGTCTGACCTTACAAATTGTTGGGTCTAATCAATTCATTAGTTGGATTAGTTTGTGTTTTTGAAAACAGATGTAAAACGAGGCACAATGATAAATCTATCTTTAGACTAGAAAAGATAAAGTGCCTGGACATTTGGGTTGTTAATTTCTTTTGCAAGATTAACAGTAGTGTTTAATTGAATGGATCACATATTTGACACAGACTTCTTTAGGAAAGACCTAGAGACGTAGATCTGAAAAATGCGATTACGCTTAGACGTTAGCCTGTGTTTGTGTTATATTGTGTCTCCAATAAAACACAATATACCAACCACGAGTATTAACAAGATTGCAACTGAAACATTTAACATACAAATGCCCAGGTTAAAGGACAGCCAATCTTGAAATTGTGTTATAGTTTATGCGACAAAAATTACTGCGAAATCGTCTGACGGGTGGCCCAGAAACAGTAGAGGGTATCAGTGAAGAAGATAAAAAAAGGATTGCTCTAGGTTCTCTACAGGTAATTGTTAGATGGTACCTTCTGTATAGTGTCTGCTTCTTTTACATTGCAATCTATTATCGCACATTTTTAGACCACTACAATCGCGAAGAAAAAAGGCAAAGGATCCAGTAGTGTTCTTCAAAGTTAATATTTGCTGTAGATCGATATACCGAATATCTGATAAAGAATGTGAACTATTTGATGCTTTTGCACTTCATACACATCCAGACTGAGAAAAGTTGGAGGAGCAATGTTATATTTTAAAATTGGGTCATTACTTGCAAATAACAAGTATCAGGTTCGTGTTCCCCAGGGGCAATAAAATACTTCATTTTCCGAAGTAGGTAAATTGGTCCAAAAAAATCTGGTCAAGATATCTACCTCTGATTTGGTAACGAGTGGTAAACTCGGGTCACTGTATAGACTATGCTCGCATCTATTCACTTCTACGACGTTACATATTCGTAGTCGTATCCCCACAACAGAGACTGATTAATGTCAAATCTGATCTCATGTAAACACTTTTACTCTCACTTATCAACTTATACATTTTTGGTGACTAGCTTCAGTTTGAACCTGACGATACTTCTTCCCGAACTCAGATAACGTATTATTTCGGCGAGAAAATAAGCCCGACCACCAGTTAGTTAAAGCGTCTGATCTTCTTGCTCGCCTCTTCTTCACATATAGAGGCGAAAATTTTTAGAATTAAGAGTACGAGTCGTATCTTTTCAATGTTCTAGAACACAGTACGCAACCACCTGATTTCTTTAACTAATCCGTAAGCATTTTCCATACACATCATGGGAACTCCAAGATTAACACACTAAATTCATAGTTAACATAATCGAAGAAATACTAGTGTTGTCTTTTCATTGCTCAAATAACGAAATATTCAATAAGTTCCTTTGATGGTATTTCAAAGACGGAAATTTAAGTATTTGATATAAAATGAAAAAGACACAGTAATACAAACAAACGCAAGCAAATCAAACAATTTTTGTGAATTAAAATAGGAATCGTGTAAAAAAAGAATAACATTGCTCCTATGAAGTTCTACTCGTCATCGGAGTCCACAGGTTCTTCCTTTTTCGTATATCCTGGTTTCGATTGACGACGCTCCTCTAGAGCTAAATTCAGTGCTGCCCAATCTTCAGTCCTGGCCTAAAAAACTCAGTGTTTCAACTAATATTATTCCTAAAATTTTATGCACCTGAATCGCTGCATGCTCTTGTTGGGATAAAGGCTTTCCTGAACTATTAACGGTATTGATGATGTTGTTCAATCTGCAATAAAGAATCTGACTAGTAAATGAATGAGATCGATTTTAATTATTTGTGTTCAAATGCCTATTCAAATTGGGTCTAATATAACTTATGTCTCATTACTTGCCTAATAATAAGCTTATCAATAGTTTGCAAGGCATCACCATGCATCCCTTTCCAGTCGTCTTCAATACCCATTAATTTCTGAAGAAATTCTGCAAGGACGTCGGGAGATTTCTCTGAATTTCAACACATCTGCGCGAAAGGTTCTTGTATATTAAATATACCAAAACCATACCAAGAGAGTCTAGGCCATATTTCAAAGCAGCTAAGGCTATTTGAGAAGGTGGATACATAAGCATAACGTCCGACAAAAGGGCCTTCTAAATAAGTTATGTTGACAAAATTAGATAGAATAAGATAAGCTTTAGCGTTGATCGATCCCTTGTGGGAGGGATGCGCCTACGCATTCGTGCTCAACGTGATATTGTGGAGGTGGCTGAATGAGAGCCTGGTTTATACAGTGGCTTGATTTGACCATCTTCACCAAGTCAGTGCTATTTATACTACACAAATTTAACTGGTACCAATTTACCGATCCCGGAGGGATGGTGGGCTTGGTAGGCTTGGGTGGTGGCCACGAACTAATTCGGGCCGTCTTGTCACCGTTGCACCCTCCACCATTGCGCCACCGCGCCACGTTCACTGAATTGCTGAATAAAAAGCGGTATATTATGGAAAATGAGAAACATTTCAATAAGCCGTGTAATTCTTACCAACCCTGAAAAATTGTTCTGCTGGTTCACGAATTGTTTCCACGTTGAAATTTAGGAGCAACATCCTTGTTTTCATTTCTACTAAATGGCCTTCAAAAGGTCTAAACTTTGTGCGATAATCAAAAACATTGATTTGGGTACAAACATAAAGAGAGGTATAAAAATCTCACCGGAAAGGACAGTGGATAGTTATATGGTATCGAAGAGCTCGCATAATTTCTGGTTCTAAGCCTAGAATCCGCGTAGTGTTCTGCTCCGGCGTTCCAGATCTTAAATAATGGGCATTATGGCGAAGATTGTGTACTACTGAACCACCTTAGGTTTGCCACAAACTCGTCAATAGTAACGTAAAATTCTTCGACCTTCATAGCAAGATAAAAACACGCCATCATCACAATCTGGAATTCCATCTAAAGTTAAGGTTCCACTGAAATTTACGCTTTGGCTACCTTAGGGCTAGCTTCCATTACTGACCATCCGAGAAAAAGTCGTTTAAAATATGCATAAGCTGTCCACCGTACCGAAGGCCATATGCTAGGACGAAAGGAGTCGGAGAATCTGAAATAACAACGTACAAGTATAATGTACATGGGGTTGAAAATATCTCGCTTATCCTAACGCTTATCTAACAAATCCTAACGAACACTTTTTGAATTTTTGACCTATTAAAACGAAGAAAAACAAAGCCTACTACTTACGATACAGAGTTTTACGCTTGAAAAATGTAGCTATTAAGTCGTCCCATAATTTCCTTCGCACTATTGTTTTGTTTTTTTTTTTATTTAAAAATGGGTTATTGCCAAAATCTGCGGTATGCTGTATATGTGCTCGAATAACGTTAGCCAAAGATATGAGTGAGAACACGTGCATCGCCCTAATTCACTAGATCATAGAATTAAGACAGACAATAATGGACAAGCGCCTGTTACGTTTTGCTATATTCCACTAATATGAGTTGGAGGCTAAGGTAAAAAAGACGGCCACGAAAATCAACACTGCGGTTCAAGACAGAGAGCAGTGCCGAAATAACTCCACCCTTTTTGACGATGGCGCTGAACCTCACATTGGTAAATGGACTGGTAACATTTTGGAGAAACTCGGCTGGACCACGGCATCAGATCTATCACTTATCCCTAATATTGCTCTAACGAATTACCACCAATCTTGTGTTCTGGAGTAGCAACTGTGGGAGGAAAAATTTCAGGTAATGCAATTAACACAAAAGTAACCTCATCGATAGTCCCATTCATTATGGGAAGAACATATCCAATTTATCGCAACAAACCGTTGCTTATCTTCATTGTGATTGTAATGCTGATAAACTGAATTCTTTAAGTGAATAACAATTCATGCGATAAATAAGTCGAAATAAAATATGCTGAAAAACAAAAACCAATGCAGGTGATAATACCTAATCGCAGCGTTTTCTACCACGCCTAGCATTTGCGCTTCTTCTTCAACCGTTAGAAGTATTTCCTCTTCTCCAGGTCGCAACAATTCTATCTGTTTATTGCGAAATGCTTGATTAGCCTGTAACTAAACTGAATTCATGGTATTAAAATTCTATAGAGGTAGCTGACAAACTTCAGATGAAGATAGCAGTACATTCTATTTGGACACGAAGACTTTCAGCATGAGAACGTACATTTCTACGCTTCTCAGCCAATTCTTCATATGTAAACGTCCACTCCTTCTTCTGGGTGCTAGTGGAGTACATCTAAGCGGAACTTGAAGAGTTTAAATTTATAGAACATTTCGTATTTGCGCGTTTGTCGTAATTGCGACTACACGGTGGTGTGAATGCGATTTTTATTGAGCATATATTTCACTAGATCTATCTGCTTTGTGCTTAGCTGTTTTTATTTACTACATGCTTAAACACGTCAATTTTTATGTAGTCAGTTTGAAAATGTTACTATTGTTTTGTCTTCAAGCCACTTCTTCGAAACAAGGATCACTTTTATTTTCTTCATTTGAAGCAAAACGGCAGTAATATTATCATTTATTTTCTGAATGTGTCTAAATAACTGAGGTAGGAGTTATGGGTGAGTTCTTTGTAGGACACTGATTTTCAAAGTTTATTGTGTCCAATAACACTGTTAAAACTGTCGCATCATTTGTTTTTTTTTTTTCGTAGTTTTTGTATAAAGTGCTAGAAAATTCAGGAAAGGAAATGAACCACAAGCACGTTACTTTTTGTTACATAAGAGAATAATTTGCATTTCTGTGTATCATGTGAAAATTACTCTAGCTGTGAAATTACGTAAGCAAATGACTTTCAACTGTGAGAGCTAAAAAAAATGATCGCCAGGGTTTTTAGTGAGCATGAGCGTATTGATCTATGAAAAGATATCAATAGAAATTTTTTCATCTTTCAGATGTCATCCTGCAATTTTGTAAGCTATTCTTATTGGTACTTTTCATAAGCAATAGCGTACATACACGTGTAATGTGACGTGTACTGTTGATACTTTTCATCTGTTGATAGTTGTTATGTTGGGATATTTTGAAAAAGGTTGCACAGTTAATTTTTTTAATGCTTCTTTTTTCACATTTCTCATACTTCACATTCCGTACATTAAAGTATTCCTTGTTTTGTAACGATAACGAACAAGTTTCAGATGACCATGGAACAGTCGTGTTGAAACCATCATCACTAGATATTTTATCTATTATTCATTTAACATTATTCAACTTAAAAAGTAGAACTATTTAATATGTATATTTAATTACTTCAGTGAAAAATGAAGAACAACTCATTTTTACTTTCTATTAAGGCAGCGCTGGGGTATGAGATATCGAATTTTCCTCAGCTTTTTCTTGCTGGTTATGCGTCAAGTCCTCTCAGACGGTCTACCGCTTCAACGTGACTGAGAGATGTTCCTAGGTTTTTCATTTTGATATGAAGACCTAGTCAAGAGTAAACCTATCAAGAACCGCCACCGGCTTTATATAATACAGTTACAAGGAGGCACATCTCTCTGATCCATAAAGACCAGTCATTGCCTGTGGTGAAAACCACGAGAATGCCTGAGCTGCGCTATCTCAGGAATTCAGGAAATTCACACTAGCAAAACTTCGGCCTCAGTCCTCCGCACACTGAGCTCTGCCATCCGTGATGTCAGACGGTAAGACAACCGGTGAGAGGCGGTCAAATCTCGAGCCTATCATGACGTCGGATACGGATCTGTAGAACACGGCCACGATACGCTATGCAGATTGTTTCTTCCTTTGTTCATACAATGCCAGGACAGCCTTAGCAGCCGATCTTTATGCTGTCCTTGAAGCTACGGAACGTATCAAATTTCACGTGATAGCTTTACAGAAGACCAAAAGCAGAAAAATCGACATAAGACAACTCAATGAAGGGACACTTGTTATGGAGAGAGGGTCCCCACACGAAACGTCGCTGGTGTCGGCTTTGTCGTACACCCATCCGTCAACCATCTCGTCTACTCTTATGAGATCCTATCTCCTCGTTTAGCCATACTCCGTCTCTAACCACGGCGTCAAGAGAAAATTAGCACAATTAATTGCTACTCACCAGTAGCAAATGAGAGCGAGCATTTGACAACGAGCTAGAAAAAGCTATCCAAACCAAAAATCCTTTTACAAATTCGTTGTCGGAGACTTCAGCGCGAAATCGGGAACCAAGGACGAAAGGCACTATAGGATCGGAAACATTGGATTAGGAGGTCGTAACGAAATGAGAGAGCGTCTGGCCGCACTCTTGTCCACACGCGGAGATCGATCATATTCTTATTGACAGAAGATTTTGCCTCCTAGATACGTCGGTAGTACCACACTTCTGCACTGGATCTGTCATCACACGAAGAAAAGAAAAGAAGTCGTTCACGATGCAAACGTTCTAAGCGAAATCCTTAATCGAATCAAGATTGATGGTTATCGTAATTGCACAACGAAAATGCAGCTTTTCGACCGAACTCTAACCATTTGTATAAAAACGAGTTCGACAAGGCGACGCGATCTCGCTAAGGCTGTTTACTGCTACCCTGCAATGGATAATGAGGCCATTGGATTAGAACAAAACAGGCATACGTATTGATGAAAAATTCCTATCAAACGTTTTGCGAACGTCATCATCTTATTTTCGATGAGCACAGAGGAAGCAGAGTTGATGTTGAACGAATTGAACGAAATTGGAAAGAAGATAGGACTGCGAATAAATAAGAAGAAGATCCAATTCATGAAAAATCCATGGTGCGATGGATTGATTGATGGTTTCAGAATTGAAGAAACCAAATCAATACCTTGGATGATCTATGAATACGGGGAACGATATGAAAGAAGAATTAAGCAGAAGGAGAGCCGCATGGGCTGTATTTGGACCTGTAAAAGAGTTCACCGATCAGTGAACAGACCCAAAAATACGTGCCCACCTTTTCGATCGTATTGCTCTCCCAGCGTTTTGCTACGCATGGGAGACTTGGGTTGATACCTCAAACACGTCAAGACTTACTCGCAGGGTGGTTGAAAGAAGTCTTCTTAAATATAACTGGCGAACACAACATCAAGCCGGACTCCGCAGTACTGAAATCAGAAAATTGTCTCGTCTACAAGATCCAGAGGAATACGCGTCAAAAGCGAAACATAGATGGGCCGGTCATGTAATGAGAAAACAAGACAACAGATGGACGAAAAGTACTGTAGAATGGTACCCAAGAGAGTACAAACGTCCTCTTGGGCCCACATGCACTGTTGACGGACGTGTTCGAAACAAACCCTGGAAAGCTGTACTCACAGCTTAGAACGATTTCAGAATTACGGAATGGTTCTCCCGACGCTTTGCTACGCATCGGAGACCTGGGTTTTTTTCTTAACATCGTCAAGGATTTAACGAACTACTCACAGACCGCTCGAAAGAAGTCTTTTTAAATATAGCCGATGGCCACAACATCAAGCCTGACTCCGCAGTACTGAAAACCAGAGAATTATCCCTTCTCCAAGATTCAGAGGAATACGTGTCCAAAGCGAAGCATAGATGGGCTGGTCATGTAGTCAGAAGAGAAGACGACAGATGAACGAAATAAACTGTAGAATGGTATCCAAAAGAGTACAAACGTCCTTCTGGGCGACCACCTGCAAGATGGGCGGGTGTGTTCGAAGCGGAAGTTGGGAAGCTATACTCAGAGCACAAATCGATTTCAGGATTACGGAATATCGCCATGTATGCGGAAGACCAGCGCCATGGACTACAATCGCGCGAGATCGAAACGAATGGAGAATTGCTGGAGCCTGCATTATGCGTGATAATGGGTCATCCAAGTAACCAAGCATGCGCGCAGATGGCTAGTTGGAGGCAAATCGCGAAATAAACGCAGTCTTATACCTACCTTCGGACACACATCTCCATATGAGATGTATACCTAGACCATGCCGTACTGTATCGGTTCACAGCTTTTTTAAGCGTAGGTTATTCAATCATGTGCTTATGCTTGTGCGAATTGTACTCTTTAGGACGATTCGGCTCGAAGTTTGCAACCCAATGACATATTGGAAGGTTTTTCGTGAATACATCATTCATCTCTTATGTAAAGATCAGAAAGTTTACCTATCTTGACAAACGCAGTGTGAGAAAGCCAAAAGCTAAATAATTAGGCTTCAGAAAGTTCCTATGAAACGAGCTATGAATGGAATTTGATAAGTGAGAATAAGCAGCTGGGTCATCCTTATGGTCGATAAGAAGAAGCGGAGTGTCTACGAGCGCCCACTTCACTCGGTTAATGTTCAATCGGAATGTAGATGAAAAACTTTTCCTTTAGGAATAAGAATACGAAAGCTTCGGAAAATTTAGTGATGACAGCAATGTGTAATTTGTTAATTTTAAGGAGGAAGTTTGATAATAACTTACATCTAAGATGCTAAATTGAACACATAGCTACTTTCACATTTCATGTGCATTGACTTCCAACAAAATATCCTTTGTGTTCAAGTGTTCATTTAGCCGATATTGATTCGCAAATAAGATTGAACGTGTAATTGTATGTTACGCGTGGACATCAGTATACTGTACTTATTGCTATACATTTCACATCATCGGTGTAGGTGGGATTAGCTGTCACTCGTGCTTTCCTTAATTACCCAATGATTTGATAGGATGTCAGTAAAATTTTAAGACTATCCTTGCTGCGTTGTGTCCGTGTGTTTGACTCAAAAGTCGACAGTCATCCAAACACATTTGTAAATATCTCTGGCAGTCGGGGTGGTGATAGTCTGGCCGGTGTCAGCAAATCTCATATTTTTCTCTATTGCGCGCAAGCATTATCTTTTGCACTTTCCATGCATTTTTGATCCATTGCTTATTTGTTTAACATGAAAATTTTCGATAATCTGGCATATATATATATATATATATATATATATATATATATAT